>JAMZEH010000046.1:1750000-1915000 GCA_024699665.1 Ostrea denselamellosa
AATACTTTCCCCCATCCATTTCCCTCACGGTGCCCAACAAGTTGGGTCCATATGTTTTTAAGACACCAAAGAAGTAAAGAAATTAAATCTGTTTGGTATGTGTTACGAGGGTTCAGGAACGTAAATTTCTAATTTAAACGTTCTATGAATAGGATTCTTGAATAATTAATTAATTCTAACTGTGCACATTATTAGATAGCATAGAAACAATGTGAATCTGTACTTGGCATATTACAGGTGTTGTATATAAATTTGAAGAAACAGAAAAATATTCAAATAAACGTACAATCAATTACAAATCAATTTAGTCAGTTGAATGATATAAAATCTCGTCACAGTAAAATAAAATTTATTAAGCATATTTGAAATACTTTTATATCAACTTCCTATTTTATTTTGGATATTTTCAGCAAACAATTGTTTCATTCTAAATTTTATCAGTCATGATACATATTTAAGAACTGTCTTTATGCAATGATATAATTAGTGTTGTAAGGTTGTTTTTATTTTTGTAGGAAGACAAATGTTCTCTTTGATTGATGAAGCTAAGAACACGAGTAAGAGTACCAATTCTCTCATTAGTATGGTTCATCACTTAGCAGCCTCCATACAATTTGTAGTGAAATAAGGCAATCTTCAGTAACACCAGACTCCGTACAAGTGTTTATTAATTCAATACATGTCTTATATATATATATCCGAATTTGTTGTTTAATGACCTTCAAAAGTATGTTGATGTATTCAATCAATCAGATACATAAATGACGTTATTCCGGACGATGGTACTTTTTTGGTTTCGAGACTCTCCGTGCGAATATTAAATTCGTAGAATATGCAAATATTATTTATGATTTATGCCTTGAAAAGCTAGTATATCTATTTTTTACAATGTACCTTAGTGTAAAAGAAAATCCAATTTATTTTCCGAAATCTAAACAAAACGTGTCGGTGACAACAGGTACAATAGGATGGAATGAGTTTTAGGTATAGATAACATAGAATGGGAAATTATTCGAAAACTGCCTTTCAAAATAACTAACAAGAGTACCAAAAACGGTGCTACGCCCGTTACAAGCTAACTTTGTATAGGGATTTTTCTGAAGCCATGAGTCGTAAAACTTTACTCTAGGTAGTATCAGCCATCATCAAGCTGTGACAGTCTTTTGCATCGTATGAATAACAAGTTTGACGGTCCTAGCTCCAACAGTTTGGTGAGTATCCTGTCTACAAGGTTTTCTTATTAAGTGATACTACAACTTTGACCTTAAAGAATAAAAGGCGTCCTCCACTTGTCATGAAGAGTATGTCTACCACGTTTGACAGACCTAGCCTCGGCCTGTATCCTGCCTATAAGGTTTTCTCATTAGCTGATACTACGACTTTGATCTTGAAAAACAATAGGCATCTTTCTTTCATCAACTGTACTAAGTTTGACGGTTCCAGCCTCAATAGTTCGGTCTGAATCCTGCCTACAAGGTTATCCTATTAACTGATATTACGACCTAGCCCTCTGACCTTGAAAAAAGAGGAATCTTCCTCTCATCATATAAAAATGGCAAACTCTGATAGCTTCAAAACAGAATAAGGAACAGAATTTTAGCAATGAACTAATTTCTACTAGTATTAAATAGGTAAACTCCTAGATGTGTACTTTATACTATGGGAACTTGATTACGTTCAATCATAATGATTCTAGATGAGTTTAAAGTTTACTTAATAGACAAAACAAACTTCCAACTAGTTTTTACCAAAACTATATTTTATTTTAGGTTTCCTTCATATTAATAAGGCTATACAAAATATTATTTTTCTTTCAGTTATAGTACTATATTTTATACAGCAAGTTGAGTGTTCGTTTTGTAAAAACAAAAATTCTTATTTTAAAAATATGGTGATTATGGGAAATCTGATACCCAGTGGATCCTAACTTTTTCATACTCCAATTTCGTATACGAAATTTTAAACAAAACGTGTTGATGATAACAGGTACAATAAGATGGAGTGAGTCTTCGATATAAATAACTCTCTCTATCTCCCTCTCTCTCTCTCTCTCTCCAGATGTTTTAAAAAATTGAAAAAAAGTTTCTAATAGGTGAACCATAAGATATTCGTACTTGGCAATAAAGCTCGCGTACGAAAAGGTAATCCGTCATGATCCTGCAATAACGGACGCCGGAGAAGAAAAGTTTTGCAATGAGAAACGCTCTTGTACTTTGGGATAAAATATCCAATAATATCCAGAGTATACACTTTTACCCTCCGCATACACTACATATGAAGTTAGAATTGAATTTTTCGTTGTTTGGATATTTGGATGATTGTTAAAGATTGTAAATATCTTCTTACTACATAATGTGCATGTGTTTACCTTTACTGCAAGTACTTAAGCCAAGTATGTACTTCTATTGCTTTGTATCCTGAACAATGTTATGACGCAGAGATAAACAACCTTTGTACCAAGAATATTTACATTTCCAATGTTTTTGCCTTAAAGTTTGATATAAATGTGATAATAGCCATTTCCTCATGAATGCAGTGCAATTGGGAAAAATGCGCGTATAAATTTTGATAAATATAGTATGTCTCTTTTAATAGCTGGGATTTTTGACATAGATGAATGTAGAATGTAAATATAAAACTTCATTTCATTTTTGAAAACCACAAGGGCATGAACTGCAAAGCTTCGTGCCGGCATACTTTCCACGAAGTATTTTGGTGTTGTGAAGCTTCGCAGTTCATATCCTCATGAATTTTCAAAATTCATTTCTTGACTAGAATTCCAATGTGTCTATACATTACGGAGATTATGCCCGAAAAATAAAAAACCTTTCCTTTTGATTTAGGTCAGGCCCATGACTAAGTATGAGAATTTAATGTTTCTAAATCGCGAGAATGGAAATGTGGGCTATACTAGAGATCATATATTTAATTGGTGTTAAATGACAGTGTTTAAGCTAAAGAGACATTATCCAATCATAAGCATCCTCTGCGTTATATATTCCACTGTATTTATTTGATCTTTAACTATGCATCTAGCCTGTTCGTTATATGTACTGGAGTAAACAAATAATAATCAATGCAATATTTCACTACACTGTATGTAGCAATTTATCCCCAAACTTGAACCTGAATTCCTAATCTAGGGGTCATAAATTTCGCAATTTTGCTAGAGGGCTTCCTTTTTATCTTGACCTTTTACACAGTGTTTGGAGGTGTTCATATGTATCATTTGTAGAGGTTTTTTGCTCTGCTCCATGAGTTAGTGTCATGAAATTTAAATTTCCGTTTCCCTTTTTGATATATATTCTATTAAAAGAAATGACAAAAAGTTGCGCTGGGGGATTATTTTAAGACGGAAGACGCACAGAACTTGACGCATGACGACATACAGGCACGATCAGCAATACGTCATGTTCTTGAGATAGGTGACCTAAACTGGATACAGAATAGCTTTTGTTTGTATGTATGTTGTTTTATGTCCCATTCAATAATTTTTCACTCATATTGAAACGTCATTAGCTTTATGTGATTGATTGATTAAATATTCTTTAATTATTCGAGAATCTTTCACTCAGATGGAGACGTCACCATTGCCGGTGAAAGGCTGTAAATTTAGGCCAATGCTCGGCGCTTATGACCTTTGAACATGACCTGTTGTGACACGGGACATCAGTTGTTGCGGTCTCATTCAAACGACCGCCCCATTTAGTCGCCTCTTACGACAAGCAAGGGGTACTGAGGATTTATTCTAACAAACCGGATCCCCACGGGGAGCATTGTGTGAAGTGCCACAAAATTTTATATTATATGCATGACACGGAAGACCTGTAACAAAAAGAGTTCTTTGTCTTGCAAACGCCTACACCGTGACACATGACCTTAAGGTCATATCCGAAAAACACCCCCCTCCACGTCTATTTCCGGGCCCTTGGCGAAGGAACAATCACTACCTATGTTAAACGTCTTTAGTTTGACTCGGTGTCATGGAACCCGGGATCCCTCGGATGCGAACCGAAACCTATTCATAAGGCTTCCGCGACCTAGCAAAAATATTGAAATGGGCATCCGTGCGTAATGTCTAGTGTGCGATCCCTATTTCTATATTTGTCAGGCAAAACCGATAATTTACCTATAATTCTTGTCTGGCACTATAAGAAAATACCAAAGTCATTGTAATATATAATACTTACAGAGAAACTGTTTTTCACTTGCGTGTTATCTATTTCACCATTTTCGTCATGATATCCCCCGGATATGTTCATCAACACAACAAAAATCCACATCCTAAAAATCATGTTTGGAATCAGCAATGACAGACCAAAGTACTCGTACAAGAACTTCGGTGATTTTCAGACTAGACTGGTTTTCATCAGAATTTTCCATGAATATAAATGATTCCTCTATCACAGAGGATTTTCTCGGCTGATTACTTTCAGGAGTAAAGAGTCAGTCAGCAGAAAATTTGATTTTGAAAGTCAATATACAAAAGAACATGCATTTGAGACCAAAGAGAAAAGTATTGTTTATTACAGCTTCTGGGAGTATATTACTATTTTGGATTAGATAACCGTCATAACGTTTGTGTGTTTTTGTCCATGTTGAATTGAGATTATTAATTGTACATTCTGTATTCATTGTACATTCCGTTTTAATTGTACATACGTAAAAGTGAAGGTGGTGATAATGATGTCAAGCCTTGAGATCAACAGTATAATATATAAGTCAAGATATTGAGAAACAGATCAGTTTTGAAAATACATGAGGGTATGAATTACAATGCTTTACACCGACATAAAACATGGATTTTCCGATATGATAATGAACAGCGCTACATTTGAAAGAAGTAATTTCATAAAAGGCATATAATCAAGGCCAATAAATCATTAAATCAGAAGCGATTCGTGTCGACTCCCTGTCTCATTCCCGTGGGGATCCAGGTTAGAATAGGTCCGCAGTACCCCTTGCTTGTCTAAAAAGCGACTAAAGGGGCGGTCCTTCGGATGAGACCGCAAAAACCGAGGCCCCATGTCACAGTAGGTGTGGCATGATAAAGATCCCTCCCTGGTCAAAGCCCTTAAGTGCCAAGCATAGGCCCAAATTTTGCAGCCCTTCACCGGCAATGGTGATCGTGTCCATATGAGTGAAAAATTCTCGAGCGGGGCATTAAACAATCTACAACCAACCAACCTGTCTCATTAAGCCGTCATATACCTTTGACATTTTATTAGGACGTTGTCTTCAACTTCGTAAAATAATGAATGATTGATATTCAGTGAAAACGTTTTGAGCTGGGATTGGAGAAACACTATAAAGCATGAATCAGGGGAAGATCACCTTTGTTTCTTTAAATTAACTCGGTGGATGTTTGGTGCAAGCCTTCACATTTATGCATGCATATTAGAAATATACCAGCGCAAAACATTGCAGTTCATTTAAGAAATAAGACATTTTTTTGAGTGTCAATGGGATATGACATGATGTTAGCCAGGTGATGAAATCTTATAACGCTCGAAAGGCGTATAGTAGATTTGATAACGTATCATCTCCATGCAATATCCCAATGAAACTCAAAAAATGGTATCTTATATCTTATAGCTATATTTTTATTTTGATTTGTGTTGTTCTTATCGAGTTTCCATACTTCTGTAGCAAACGATCTCACAACACAAGATATAGTTAGTTAGAATTTTATCTAATAGATAATTGGAAACAATTCTTAAAACAATATGAAATATAAATATTTAATTTAGAAGGAATAAAATGGATGACACAGATGTGAAATAAAGGTAATTTAGAGCATCAAGTCAGCCCAAACGACCACAAGAAGAACGGAATAAACTGCACCCGTGATGTCATTTGGTCAGTCAGTGATCGAGAAAAGGTGGTGTTCACCTACTTGAAGTTGATGACCTACTTGAAGTTGATGACCTACTTGAAGTTTAAACGCAATTGCTGGACACATATTTGGACAGAAATTCAGGGGATCTGAGAGAATTGATGGAGTAGGATGAAGGCATTAAAACCCAATAAAATACAATGTTACTGGAAAAAACAAAACAAAAACAAAAAAGCCGTGTTCATCAATTTCAAAGAATGCCCAGCGTCTTGTATTTCCAATAGGATAGGATAAAAGACTGCAATGGCGAAAGCATCCAGTGGAATAAGATTCACAGTTTTCAGTACGAGAAAACTTCACCAAACGCAATCTACTTCAAGTAAAATTATAGTGATCAATATACAAAACAGAAGAATGACCGGTATACGGGGATTACAGACTATTATATTATATAAACTACAGTTATCAATTCATGCCTTAGAATAGGTAGATTAGAAAACTTTGTGTGGAAAAGGATTGACCCTATCTAGATATCACAAGCTATGTGAGGTAGTCGCAATGAAACATTACCGGAAACACCCCTCCGACGATTCTGAAACTAACACCTGCAGTAGTGGAATATGGAATCAAATTGCACCGTAAATACTGGATAACAAGTATACATACTGGTTTTGTTGGTTTCTTTTTTTAAGTTGCATTGATGTTAATTGATTGAACACTCCGACGGTAGCCCACACCGAACCAATGTGGAGCCATCGCGTGGTATATATTGCCTTTGCTGTTTGAATAAAGGACAAATGATGAGTTTACTATGTTTATTGGAATCAACAAGTTCATGTTAATGGTGAAATGAAACCTATACACACTTGGGGTGAATGGGCAGTTATGGCCGAATATGTGAGTACGGGTGCTGATATCCCAGACTTATACACCACCTGTGACCGAAGGGTCCGCCCGATCTGTTTGCCCTGCACCAGTAAGATCACCCCCCCCCCCCCCGGCGAGACGTACCAGTTCCTCCGCCTGGTACTCCGGACAGGGTCACTCCTCCAAGTTAAAGAAGTGGAGAGGACACCAGGACAGCTGTGTGCCCCAATTAACTTTTATTGAGACATTTTTTTATATAAGCCACCACACCCGTGTAACATTATGTCCTCTGTCTTTGTATGACAGATGGGGTTGGAACAACAGGTCAGATCGTACGAACACTTTCCTGAATTCTATCCTCCCAGACCTGGATGGCAAAATAAAAGAAGGAATAAGGGATTAGATATGTAGCACACGGATAACCTAAACTAATTGTACATTATTTACCTGATTAGAATCCATGAGATGCACATTATTTGCCTAATTCGCGTAAAAGATTCGAGCCTTGTCATGGCATCTGGTTTCAGTGGGAAAAAAGGTCTCAGTTCTAGCAGCGATTCTGAAAATATAAACTGGCAACAGATTACTTATAATAAGTAATGATGATTCTCTCTCTCTCTCTCTCTCTCTCTCTCTCTCTCTCTCTCTCTCTCATCAGTAGAAAATTGGGGAGAGTGGTTGGGTAAAGTTGCGTCTGTTGCGAAAGCGGAAGAGGAAATCGATACCTGATGGAAGGTCTTACCACTGAATATACATTGTACTGGCCATGTCATGTCAATACAGTAAAATACACCAGAAACTTCAGTCATTTAAGCAGAATTATTTAACATTGAATTCAAACAATCTCTATTATTATTTAAGATGGCGATTTTGTTACTGTATTCATTGTTACTTGTTACATACTACATAATTACATAATAATACGAATGAATCAGCCTTTACTCTTTATGAGGTATGCGATACAATTACATCACATTTTTGTAGAAGCTAAAACGAAATTTTTCGCATCAATATTTGTTGTATTGGTTGTAAATAAAGTTATCCATCTTTTGCCTGTATCTTTCTTCATATAATTCCTTCCACATAAGAAGTCGTAGGTGGCAAATACTAGTACAACATTTCATTCCCAAAGGTGGTAAATGACAGATACGTCATTTCATATTTCAGAGAAATATTGATAAAAGGTCGTATCTTCGTTTTTTCTTCAGGAGTGTCGTGCTGAAATGAAAAGTCGGTGACATATAAGATTGATGTGTGTATTGATTAAGAAAGCTGTGTTGTAAACACAATGTAAGGGTGCTGCTGGTTTGGGACCTAAGATTCATTGTAAAAATAGGCGTGTTTTCCTGTAAGTTTCTCTTCTTCTAAAGAAACTTTAACCGAATGAACAAGTGCTAAAGAAATTCATACTTTTCACCAATGTAAACCATATTCTGGGAGTCTCAATAAAGCCACATAGTTTGCCACTTGCTACACAAGATATCAATATTCTAAACTCTGATCTCAGCCTGAGATTGCATTCCTCAAAATGTGGTCGAATTTGCATACTTACAGATGGGCCAGATAAAGAAAAAATGGCAAAATCTCTAATTGTTCGTGATATTAAATCAGATCCCTTCGTTCATGGTAAAGGGTACAAGTATGTTGCTCTTCAGAAATATTCTGAGGTACATTATGTAACTTGTCAAATCACCATAAGTTGTGGAACTTTCGTTAGTAAATCATGTCCAATTTTGACAGCCATGTCAGACGCTATTGTAGAGTAAGATGAAGTTGTTTAAGTCAAGTGTCCTCTTTTTTAAAAACAAAATAAATAAGAATTCAACTTATTACTACTCAAACAGTTCCTTATTTGGCAATGGTCAATTCAAACTACACTCTACCTAACATATGATTATTATTATTATCAGGTTCAGTGGCAGTTGATTTGTTTTGAAAGAAAAGATGTGATTCTGTGATTGATATCTTTCAAGAAATCAGGATAATTCAATTGAAAGATATGATGTGTGCACGTGTATTGAAGAAGAGAAGTTAGAGAAACTTGTACACTTTTTTGCAGTCACATTCAAGAATACTGTTCTAGACAAGTTTTACTTCAAGCAAAATAGCAATTTGGAAGGGATTAGCAATATACTTTTATTGCCATTGTGATCTGCTATTTCTACTATAAGTCAATGTTTCATCCAGTATCACATTTTACTGTTTGTAATGTGAACATTGTATTCTTTAGTATAATCTATTCTAAGTATTCCAAGCTTCCCTTATAGAATTTTTATATCTGAACCTTTCATATATTTTGTACTCTGTTGTATTTGCATTGTGGTGTTTATGTTCTAAAGACGGGATTAGTTTTCACATAAAATTTAGAATATACAGTATCAAGCTTCCATACCTCACAACGTAACTATATTGTTTATGAAATTTACATATTATTGCCTTTCATGTCGTTAAAATCAGGACAGTCAGGGTATAATCCGAGAGGTTTAACTGTACATAGGTGTAAAAGCATCAAATAGTCAAAGGAGACTATATAAGACCCATGATTCTGGATGGTCGTTTGTATAAGATAGTAAAGCTTGCTAGGCAGTTAGCAAAAGAATATCTGCTACTAAAATACCCTGTGTGGAAATTTTATGTTTTATTTAAGGTATCGGAAATATCTACAGTTAAAATTGATAAATCTAAATAAATATCTACTTCACTTCAGGATAACGTAGAACTATAAAACTGATAAGGTCGACAAAGACCCAGTAAAATGTACATTATATATATATATATATATATATATATATATATATATATATATATATACCCTTAAAAAATCTAGCGACCTTTGCCTTTGTTCTATGAACTAAAAATCCATAGCCATATTCCTTCATCCATTATATAGTCTCTAAAAACTTGTTTTGCATAGAAAGTACGTCATGTGTTGCCTCATGAAAGGATTTCCGTATTACGAGATTATCTCTGTTACAATATCTTGAACATGCAAATTCTTAACGTATGTCTAATATATTGAATTGATAACAAATAATCAAAATTACTGTGATTTGCAGTTAACTCTATTTCACATCATAGGACAAATCACTCTAATTTTTTTTTTTTTAAATAGATTTACATGGAATTTGAACTCTTCAGTGCACAGTGTATAGAGCGCTCTACAATACGTCTTCACAAAATATAAAAGTTATGTATTGGAAACTAAACAAGCACCTATCAAAACGATGCTGCTCTTCACAGGTTATATGTTTGGACCAGATAGGTAAACTAGTCAGGGCGTTGACAGACAATGTGCTGAAGGTAGGGCACCACTTGTCGTAATCTCGGTTGAGATTCGACTCGGTATATGTGTTCAGGTAACAAATTTGCGATCATTCGACGAAAGTCAAAACAATGAATGTAACTGCATTCCTAATTCAGAGCTTTCCAGTGACTGGGAATGAGTACAATAGCAGTCAAATTCACGGCAATTTTCGCTACCTGTTTACTTTTGGAGTTGCACTTTGCAAGATTAAGGAAAAACAGGTTTGACTGAGAAATGATTCCTTGTAAGAAGGATATTTAAGCTATAGAACTGAAGGGGCATTACCGGACACGTCCTCCAGAAATCGCTAATTAACTTGCAAGGAATTGAGAACGATTTCAAGACAGGCTGGCATCAGTTGAAACGGGTATCAGCCGATTAGAATCTCCACTGCTATTACAAGTATGTATTAGCACATGTCCTTAGCATTGTTTGAAATAATACACTGTAAACTGGTACCGCTATAACACATTGAACTCCCCGGATGTAACTATTATTATTATTATTATTATTATTATAACATTTATATAGCGCTAAATATAATTAAATTACTCTAAAACGCTTTACATAATTATTTGAACTATGACATCAAATAACATCTAAACTGATGACGGACGTTTTCCTGATATCTGTATTTCGGAACCGGCATATAGGGCATTCATTTCGCAACCAAGGATCCAATGCTCGATTCTCAATCTCGGAGTCACGTCAAACATACAACGTTCAACCTATGGTAATGACTGTTCCCTTGCCAAGCTTCCGTCATTAGAGGCGAATCACGGGTCTTTCAGATATGAAAGGCACCATATCACGCATATATGTGTTATGCATACATGTGTGTCAGAAGAAGATGAGTGAACAAGGCGAGAAAAGTGCCTACAAGTGAATGAATATGAAAGACAAAAATAAAATCACTCTCAAAAAGAGTTAGCATTCATCAACTAGTTCTAAGGTACCGGTATGTATATTTACCATAGGTTGTTGATAAAATATACGTGCAATTACATTATTTGAAATATTGGAATGTGAAAGTGAGACCACAGTCAAAATTGTCAAATTTGATCATTTTAACGTGTGTGGGTCGACTCTCCATTTTTCTGCTTGTTTGTTTAATTGTAAACATACAATTTTCAGTCAAAAAATGGAGCAATGACCCACTGTATATGAAATATGTAAAACTCGTGTACAAAAATTAACAGCGTTTTGTAAAAACATTGCCAGTCCCTTACATTGAAGACGGTATATCATGAAGGATTTAAATCTTATGATAATTGTAAGCATGTTGCCCGAGTGGTTTAAACCGCTGCACACAAAGGTGAATTGTAAGTAGAACATTTTGGGTAATGGGTTCGATACCACTATTGCGCCTTTATTTCCAAACAAATTTTTGGTGGCTAATATATTCTAATTTACCACCGATTTATATACACATATATATATATATATATATATATATATATATATATATATATATATATATATTGTCAAACAATAAAGATATCAGTTTATCACAAGAGAAAATTATATGATAGAAAATACGTAATAGTCTGTATTTCGATGAACAGGCATTTTCCTCGCCATGTTCATCTATCGTCTTTGTGACTTGTCACCATTTGTTGTAAAACAGCATCAACTCTGTGTACGCAGAAATAGCAATCGTCCTTAAATGATTCCTGCAAGGAAATATATTGTTTAAGGCTCTTTAGAATTTGACTTTATATTGATATGCATATAGTGGGAGATAAAGATTTCATAAAACTAATTACGTTCTCCCTGTTGAATTTGGAAGCGAAACATAATCCGGACGCATGTTACAGGTGGTATGCTTTTTCTGGAATTTGTCGATTGAGCATATACAAACTCATTACTAATACTACCGGGAATCTCCCTTTCAAAAACAATTGAAGTTGGTAAGGTCATGTATTGATGTTTACTGTATAAAATTGTATCGTATTTTAATCCCACCCTCCTACCACCTTTGAAGAATGATTCTGCTGGATTTTGTTGTTTGTTTTTTTTTTTTTGGGGGGGGGGGGGTTTGGGGGGGGGGGGGGGGTACTGTCTGTAGCAGACAAGTTCAATGTACTTACATCTCATCATATTTCGCGGTGGTGTCACTGGAATCCATGAAAAGGCCAATTCAAAGTGTGTGTTCAACTGGATTGATTGATTAGATATTGTTTGAGAATCTTTCACTCATATGAAGACGTCAGCATTGCCGGTGAAGGGCTGCAAATTTAGGCCTATGCTTGGCGCTTATGGCCTTTGAGCAGGGGGGATCTCTTACGTGCCACACCTTCTGTGACACGGGACCTCGGTTTTTGTGGTCTCATCCGAAGGACCGCCCCATTCAGTCACCTCTTACGACAAGCAAGGGGTACTGAGGATCTATTCCAACAACCCGGATCCCCACGGGTGTGTTCATCTGGAAGAGTGCTTATGAACATTGCAAGGACATGGGATATTGGCCCCATTCCCATTGATGACAATGGCTGTCAATTTGATTACTGTATATTGATTGAATGATTGAACTGATATGTTGTCGACTTTCTTTATTATTGATATTATACTGCGGGCTTGTGCACTTGTGAATTGACCACCCAGTGCAGAGTCCACCTATTTGTTGGTCAGCATGGACCTCGCTCATTTACTGGTATGTTTGTCATGTATTGATGTATTTGGTGAGAATAAACCAAGTGCACAATTAATCAATTTGTGGGTGGTCACATAATTTGTTGTATTGCAGGGGCGGCTCTCTAGTACATAATAAACCATGCATATATGCATTTTACTCTATAGCTTTGTCTATTATTAACAGGGGTCGATGATAGCATTATTATCTTGGTATTTGTGAAACTTTACAAAAAATCCACTCTCGCTATTTTAACAGACCCAATATCGTTAAATCTAAAAATCTTGTAACAAAATAAATTATGTCTTTGAAGAATTATGTGCTTTCATTCGTATTATGAAGGATATGAATAAAACAAAACGTTGCGTTCTCCTGCTAATTTTAGTTGTGTATATGTAGTACATGTATATGAGTATATTAACCATTGATTTATACTCCGCATTTTGTGTACTGTCGTTAGGTACTACTGTCTTCACGTCTCTGCCATGTGTAACTGTACTCGATATCCTTCTATTCATTAATTTTTTTAACAATGCTTTTTGAAAAAGGTTTATGAAAATAAAGTATACAGAATGGGGATAACATGTTATAAAACCTAGCTTTCATAGCTGTGAGTATACGGAAGTCCAACCTACATGCATATTGTCTATACACACGTAAAACATTACCGGATGTCAAAACTGTATCCTCCTATTGTTAAGACTTATTATATTCGAGTTACTTTTATTTCAGATTGATGTTGAAGTGGGTTGCACTGATGATACAGATCAATTCACTCATGTTTTGAAGCTTTTAGATGAAATATTGAAGAAAAAAAATTGATTATAAAATCATCGAGCTTTTAAAAACCCGTACAAATAATGTAGCGTAAAAGCCCATACAAATAATGTAGCGTAAAAGCCCATACAAATAATGTAGCGTAAAGGCCCATACAAATAATGTAGCGTAAAGGCCCATACAAATAATGTAGCGTAAAAGCCCATACAAATAATGTAGCGTAAAAGCCCATACAAATAATGTAGCGTAAAAGCCCATACAAATAATGTAGCGTAAAAGCCCATACAAATAATGTAGCGTAAAAGCCCATACAAATAATGTAGCGTAAAAGCCCATACAAATAATGTAGCGTAAAAGCCCATACAAATAATGTAGCGTAAAAGCCCATATAAATTTCGCTACCTGTTTACTTCTGAAGTTACACTTTGTAAGGTTAGGAAAAATAGGTTTAACTGGAAAAGAATACATTGTAAGAAGATTTTTTTAAGCTAGAGAACTATAGAAGCGGGCATTACCGAAATAACATAGAAGCAAATAGGTCTGGTGTTACGTAATGTTCTGACGTTGTACGTACTATATATGTATCTATAGTGTTATTGTTATTGAGCAGTATCAAATGACCTGTTTTATAATTGACCCGGATGTTGACAGATCTCTTCTCCAGATATAGTTACATCAGCTATACATTGCTTAGTATAGGAATGGACATCAAACCATGGTCCATAGTTTGATGGACAGAACATGGATTCTCTGTCTACATTGGATTTCTATAGCAGCCTGTCGAGATACAGGTTAGTTTATCTAAGGAATAAATGTCTAGGTTGTTCGCGTTATGAGAATATAAAAATTATAGAGACGTGGGTAAATCTGAACAGGCAAAAATTATTCATTGTTTTTGCATCCTTCGTCATTCTATAGGTTTATATGTTAAGGTGAAAGGCCAGTGTTTTTATATAGAAATAATTGCACCGAAATAGTATAAGTGTATCGCTGAAAGAAAATTGGTAAATGCCAGTATAAGAAATTAACACCGTTTTAGACTTCTCGTAAAATGTTTGCTGTGTTACGTCCCAATCAAAAATTGTTCACTCATACTAGAGAGGTCACCAGGAGACATAGAAAACATATATGTCTCTGTCATCAGCTACAGGTAAATCGTCAACATATTTTTACATATGCATGGCAACCCAGACCATTAGCAGTGGGGATAACTTACCGTACCCACGCCTTCCGTGACACGGGATCTCCGTTGCTTGACCCGTGACTTTAGCTTCAATGTCGGGCTTTCGTCGAATGAACAATCAAATGTTAAATATCTGTGGTTTGAAGTGAACATCGGAATTGCGAATCGAATCCGGGAACATTTGGTTGCGAATCGAGCAATTTAACCGCTAGGCCGTATTGTACAATTAATGCCTTTATGTTTAAACGTGTACGGTAGCTACATGCACATGTAATACATGCGTCAATATTGCTTATCGATACTTCACACGGTATCTACATGTAATACATGCGTCAATATTGCTTATCGATACTTCACACGGTATCTACATGTAATACACGCGTCAATATTGCTTATCGATACTTCACACGGTATCTACATGTAATACACGCGTCAATATTGCTTATCTGTACTCCATACGGTATATATATATAATACATGCGTCAATATTGTTTATCTATACTTCACACGGTATCTACATGTAAAACACGCGTCAATATTGCTTATCTGTACTCCATACGGTATATATATATAATACATGCGTCAATATTGTTTACCTATACTTTACACGGTATCTGCATGTAATACACGCGTCAATATTGCTTATCTATACTCCATACGGTACATGTATCTACATATAATACACGCGTCAATATTGTTTATCTATACTTAACACGGTATTTACATTAATACATGCGTCAATAATGTTTATCTATTCATAACACGGTATGCTCTGATATGAAAACGTCTTTTTCTGGAAAGATTTAGAAGTCTTCTATTGTAATACTTTTTAAAGCTATTCAAACTATGACGTTTATGCATATAATGCACATTCAGCGTCTTCTATGACATCGGTCCGTTTTGTAACATTGCTTATAAATTATTGAGAAGTTGATGGTCAGTGGTCGTATTGGACTACTTGGAGTGAATGCTGCTTGGACACCCAGTCCCGATCCCGGACTTGTGACAGTCCTAAGCCTGAGCATGGAGGACTTTATTGTATGGGCCGTGGTAAAGATTTCAGGGATTGCTCGGGTTGTCCAGGTACTCCTTTGTTACAGTAGAATGTGCTCAATGCCGAAACCACTTGCTACTTTCCATTTTATTTTCTAAAATATTTTCTATGATACTACATTTTGATGATGAATTAAACAATATTGTGTGTGTGTGTGTGTGTGTGTGTGTGTGTGTGTGTGTGTGTGAAATACCGGTAACATAGAATTAAGAACAAAACGGATACCGTTACATTTTTGACATAAATGCATGTCTGAATTGAATGATTTTCAATACTTAAAATACCAATTTGGATCGAAGATTCCAGTAATTGTTGTGTGAGAATGTTTGCTTTGACAATTCCAATAATGTTTTGTTCTTTCAAAGTGATTTCCTTAAAAAAACAAAATGGCCTTACTTTTGATATGAGGGGGGAATTTCAATCTAAAACCAATAACATGAAATTTGTCTAACAGTAAAACTGGTTCCTCAATGTTCCAACTTTCTTACACTGTTATTTGTGGGTTTTAAGGAGACAACTCTCTTCTGAAGTTCACATCATGGAGTTCATGCTCAACAACCTGTGGAGAAGGACAAAAACGTCGAATTGTGTTTTGTGCTTTAACTGAAGAGCAAGCCAACAGATACGGCTGTCACACTGCAATATTTGACACTGTAAACTGTTCCGAGAGAAAATGCCCAGCAGGTGTGTTGAGAGAGGGAGGAGTGGGTTCTGGTCACCTTATAGACTAGTATTTCACATATGTTCATTAAAAGCAATACAAGCTGTACCTGACGGTATTTTTCAATTAGTCAAGTAGGCATCGATTAACTCCCACCGAAATAAATAAATGTAATTCCCAAGATCTGATAAAAACAAATCAACAAAATAAACAAGGGAATGTTGCTTAGGATCTTTAGTGTAAACAGCCATAGCCTCGTTCGGAAACGGGAACGATGACAGCCGAGCATAATTGAGGTCATACTAAAATGGAAACTGACGTGAGTAACTATACATAGTGACTTTACCCTATTATAAGTGTAAGAAAGTAATAATTAATACGGAAATGTACCACTCAAATGAAATTTCAATAAAACTGGCATATTGGATGAATTCAGTACTATAAGACCCCTTGAGAATCTTCGCTAAATCGGCATTAGTTTTATCCGTTAAAATGTTTGGGTTTTTTTTTTCCTTCATTCCATCGATCAATCTAGTCAACGATGTGGATTCTGATTTTGAATTTACGTCTCGTTTTCGTCTTTATCTGGCAGAATCAGTCAGTTTCACTTCCCGGCATGTTTACAAATATGACACTAGCACAGTGCCTCACGTCCGCATTTTTTTGAACTGGTGACCTCCGAGGTCAATGCACACAGGAGAATACAAACAGGAATTATTGTCAGGAAGACAATAATTCATGAATCGACATTTTCTGCTGATTTGATGAGTTTCTTGCTTCAGATCCACTCTGATTCAGTGGAATCATATACATTCAATCTCAAGTATGTTATTCCATTTGTTCTTTTCTTTTCAAAAAATTTAATGTCAGTTATAGCTTGTATTGCTTTAATGTCCATTTATATAAACAATAAAATGCTTCTTTTTTTTTGGTGTTTTATCGAGTGATGCAGGTATCAAGCATTGCAGAAAAAAATCACAATGAGTTATGCAATTTTTTTTCTGTTGGTTGGTTGTATATTGTTTAACATCCCGCTCGAGAATCTTTCATACATATGGAAACGTCACCATTGCTGGTGACTGGCAGCAAAACAATTTAGGCCTGTACTCGGCGCTTACGGCATTTGTTTATCGTGCAACATCTGTGACACGGGGTCTCGGGTATTACAGTCCCATCCGAAGGACCGCCCCATTTAGTCGCCTCTTACGACAAGCAAGGGGTACTGAGGACTTATTCTAACCCGGATCCCCACGGGAAGCAAATATTTTCTGAGTGCAGCTGTTGACGTCTCCATATGAGAGAAAAATTCTTGGCGGGATGTATAACAAAAACCAACTGCCTGTAGAAAATAACATTAAATACCTTACGTTTACAAGGCGCGGCGCGTAAGAGGTATAGTAGATGATCTTTTTAAAAAAAAAAAAAAAAAAAAGTATGTGTTTGTTGTGCTTCTGTTAAACACCATCAAGTGACATAGTGGGGACATCACTTTCACTAAGTTCGTGTAGACGTAGTAGGCCATGAGCCGGTGCCATTTTACCTCTCCCCCTCTAGTGAATTTTATAAACACTTTAATATTTTGAAAATGTATAAAAAGCAAACATGAATGACGGTTGTGTGACATCTTTATGCGGGGGCGTTCCAAGATAAGGCGATTTAAATTTAGCGAATTTTCAGAAGTATTAACTGTCTTTTATACCGCATTCCCTAAATTAGACAACACATTTCCAACATGTACGAGGTAACAGCGCTCTGTAGGGACAGAAATCTTGAGAAGAAATATAAGACATTGTAATATGGAGATTGAAACATTATTGTTCACTGCAATTCACCTATTTTATCCATTCTTTCGTTAGTTTTTACACAATACGAGTCCTAACCTTTTATACACCTGCAGACTCCGTCATATATTGAATGAATCGTATATAAACGATTCATTGTTACAAAAAGTATAATTTTATCTAATATATTCTGATTACAGTTTAAAGTTTAACTTAAGAAATATAAATTTTCATAAAAGATGCTACGTGCCTAATCTTTTTATCTGATAGTGACGTGTGCGTGAAACAGTTTCCTGAAAAGTAATCCAAGTTGACGCGGAAACTGAGATACTATATATTAAATCCGTGACGGAATAGGAGACGAAATAATGATTTATAATACTTATTTCCTGCTTGGACACGTATTAGCAAATAGGTTTTGTATTTAAAAAAAAAAAAAAAAGGAACCAAAACAAAACAACAACAAAAACTTACTTTATTGTTTTGTATGCATGTTGTCCTTAAATAATTTAATTTTACTTGTAAAACGCAATTTGATTGGCTGAGCACACTGAAAAATAATGTAACTTGGTATGGGGAGACACCCTCTTGACAACGAAGACGTGCTACTTCGCTGATTATAAAGCGTAAACTGCACCACGTTGCATTATATCGTATAACATAGGTCAAAATTAGCTTCATTCCTTAAATAATAACTTTGAATATTTTAGATTAACTCGAAGTTTGAATATAAAGAGAAGTGTAAAACCATGAAATCCTCATCCACGTATAAGCTTCATCTATTTAAAAGTGTTATTCCTTGTTGAAAAAGTCGGCATGTACCTTGAAATTAAACAATCATAACAGTACTGTTGTAAGTGGATATGAAATATTTCTAGTATGTGTAATCATGTAAGTATATTTTGAACTTCAATAATACTTTTCACAGATGCCGCTAACACTTCGTTCTCATCAAACAGCCAAACGTTGACAGCTACATCATTGCGTTTTCCCAACAGTCACAAGGCACAGAAACAAACTCCAAAACTAGATAACCGTGACACACAATCCCATTCTATAGATGGGAGGATTTTGCTCATTGCAACAACTATCTGCGGTTCCGTATGCTTCATTATGTCTGTCCTCATTATAACAGTGTCTGTCAGAAGGTAAGTTGTTCTGTAAGGAGCGCCAAATTAACATAAACTCAAATAATTAAAGATATCTTTAATTATTTGAAGATGTCAGCAATTCATTTGATGCGCTCAATAATTCAATTGAAAATCCTTACAACTAATTAATGTTATCTTCAATTCTGAATTATTGCACGCATAAATTGAATTGATATCATTAAATATTCTGCTGAATTGATGCGCGCTATAACTGAATTGTTTCACTCTTCAAATGAATGGATGATACCAACCATTGGATTAATGCACGTTACAGTTCAATTGAAGATAGCGATAATTCAATTAATGCGAGTATCAATTCAATTAATACGCGCTATAACTGAATTAGTGATCTCTTCAATTAAATTAATGATATGATTAATTCAGTTGACATGCGCAACTATATAATTAGAGATATCTTCAATTTTACATATCTACAGTTGAATTACTGAATTATTCTCTCTTTAAAAGAATTGATGCGCTCATTAATTCCTTATACAACGCATTCTAAATTAATTAAAGATGTCTTTAACTGAGTTAAAGAGATCACCAAATCATATATATTGAGCTCTAAATTAACTTTTTGGGAGCAATATTTTCGCCACATTGATGCTCTCATCAATTGAATTTTTGAGAGTAATAATTGAATTGAAGAGCGCATCAAATCAATTATTGCTCTCTTTATTTGAATTAATACGCGCATTAATTCAATTGATGAGAACATTAATTGAATTGAAGCGTGCATTAGATTAATTATTGCTCTCATCAATTCAATTGATGCGCACATTAATTTAATTAATGAGAGCAATAATTGAATCGAAGCGCACATTAATTCAATTGATGAGAGCAATAATTGAATTGATATCTTCAAATAATTAAAGATATCTTTAATTGTTTTTATGTTAATTTGGCGCTCCATAATTCTCAGCGTCTTAAGTCACAAATTGAGTAAGTGATTCAAAATGTTTAAAAATGGAGATTATGTAATGCGCTTAGGTTGTAGTGTATATATATTGATGATAAACTTTGGTCTATTGATACAAAATTTTACACTAATAAATGATGTCAATCATGTATAATTTTATAAAGTATATATATATATATATATATATATATATATATATATATATATATATATACACACTCGTTCTAGATACTTAGAGAGGAAGAGGCTTCGATGCACGCCGTATAGAATGGAGAAACACAGATTTGAGGGAGATATTAAAACGGTTGTGTTATTTCCTGAATCCAGCAATCCTATTGGATAATTACCAAAGAATCCACGAATCCTCATGAATAAAAGGGAATTTTCTTAAATTATAGCAGTTTGGTATCAACTACAGAAAAGAGAAGTTATACAAAGACTGTTCGAATTTCTTGGGTTGTACATTTACATGCATTGGAATGTTGATCGGCATTAAGATACGACATGTATTCAATCAATTATAGTTTCTGACGTTCCATACATGATTATCTGTTTGCATAATGTATTTTATACTATGTGCTAATTGGCCAATGAGTTGTTTAAAGACTCATGCATTGCCAAAATGAATCAGCTATTTCGATGTTATTATAACATATTTATTGTCAGATATTTCCAATTACACTGATTACAAAACAAACTGAAACTTTGATGACCCAAAATCGTCGAATTCTCATAAACATAAGCAAACCTTAACGCATGTGTCTACCCGGGTTGAAATAGGTAGCATGGGGTAGATTTGCACTACAGACCCAGTCAAATTCCGTAAGAAATAGAAATACCCCATATTACTTGTGTTAAAATATAGTACAATTTTAAGATACACTGTCTGCCAAGTGTAGCCGAGTACTTAACAGAGCATGGACACGATTTTTGATCGATTGAAAATGACAGCTGTTTTTGTTATAGAAATAAAGATCTTTATAAATAAGTGGGTTAAAAATATACCTACACAGGATTTTGTATTTGAATAAAATTGGACTACCAGAATCGTGTTTGTCAACACGCTTGTCATAGCAAGGAAACCACGTGCGGTGGTGAGGCCACCAAGATTTTATATATAAAAAATAATATGACGAAAACAATTTAGAGAATAAACACAAAGAATAAACAGAACATTTTCGTTGTAAAAGCTTTTTTGACGTCTCTGTTGCTACACTGATAGATGAGTCAAGTAACGTGTAAACATCAATGGGGTCCGTGCCTTGTTTTTAAAATGAAAAAAAGATGTTTCAACTAAATTGTGGGTCATTTTTTGAAATCTAGATTTGTTGCAATGTTTTACCAATCTCTATCCAGAGTTATTTTTCCTTACACTCGCATGTATGTGTACGTGAGTGTAAGGAACGGTAACTTTGGGTAAAGATCGATGTTTTACACAAATCAGATACTATCATATTGTGAACTAAAAATCTGCATAATTTCGTGTCCATATACCCTTTCATAAAAAAGGATGTGCAACATGTAGGTGTCAACATGATTCCTAGCATGTAGATGAATGCAAAAACGAAACTAAGACACAAAAGCAAAAGTAAGACACATGGTCAGTTGCTGAAGAAATTCATATAAAGACTTGCATGGTCCAGCAAAAGGTCTTTAGTGGAGGGGGAAGGTTGACGGCCTCAGAGGAAAGTTAGATTCTTAAGAAAGACGGACAGAGTTCTTGATTGCGCAGAGTGAAGTCCCCCCACGGTATTCCGATGGGGTTTGGATGGTACGGATTAAGCCCAAATGAGAGAAAATCAGAGCGAGAAAGGGGTACCTGCTCAGAGCATGTTTTGTGCACCAGCATATATGGAATATATGTAATTTAGGGTCCTAATTTATTAATTTCATGTACACCAATGTGAGATACAAGTATTGGCATTAAAAGAGAATATCATTTTTCATAACTTGGCTTCGATATATATCCTCTATCCACATACCAAAACCAGAACCAAAAACCTGTCCCCTGCCATCATACATTGACTCTACAATTAGCTGAAGTTAAAATTTACTCCTACCAACAATGTTTTTATGATAGTAACATTATGAGGTTGTTTGTCTGATGCTCCTTCAATAATTCATCACTTATATTGAGATGCCACAAGCTGTAGGTGAAGTACCATAAATTAGCGCTCAGGGCAGTAGCAGTGAGGGCTATTTTACATGTCAATGCCTGCCGCGACACAGGACCTCCTTTTTTTATGGTCATATCCGAAAGATTCGCGATTCTCACTTCTAAATGCCGAGCGTTTTGCGAAGGAGCAATCACTACCTGCATGTATGTTTCCGTCTTGGGTTTATCGCAGTCATAGCACGACCGGGGTCGAACTCTTGACCTCCCGATTACGAAGCGTATGCTATTCCACTGAGCTACCGTGACATTGCAAGGATCACTATTAAGGAATTCAATGTGTAACAAAAGAATAATGAACAATTTGGAATGATTTAAATGAACATAAATGTTTCTTGTTAAATAATGATGAAAGAGAAGTAGATCAAATTCACATGACTGGTACATGATTAGTAACTGACCTTTTTGTACTTCAGATTTTTTTTAAAAAGAGTTATCTGCCCTTGGCAAAAATTTAAAAAAAACAATTTTTTTAAAAATGTGCGGTAAATGATTAATTTCATTACATATTTTCATAAAAAAGAAAGAGTAAGCAACTTTTTACCACGGTATTTTTATGAAAATGTAATTTCTCTTAATAATATGTCAATAAAACATGCTCTTACCATAGGCCTCAATCTAAAATTCTAGGCGAAATAAACCAATCAATGATAAAAATTCTGAATATTCCCTCGAGGATTATTTGATTTGATGAACCCTTCAAAATGATACAAGGATTACAAAAATCTCATCCTCCATTTATTAGATATGAAATATGATCGCTATACATTGCATTGAACACCCTAATGTCTAAATTACTTTGGATGGTCTATAATTTTTAAGTATTATGAATAAATGTATGTTTACTTACATACAAAATTTCTAAATCATAGCTGAGACGAAATCAGCTTTAAATTAAAAAAAATTGCATTATTTTTTTAATCACAGTATGGAAATATGATATTGTGAAAGGCCTCCATTGATTGATCGTAAAGGCCACTTGCGTAATTTCATCAATAAAAGATCTTGAAAATAGACATTTTAATCTGACGTTTCGATACCCACGATCAAGACACGGGTGTACCACAAGATAGTATTTTGTCCGATATACTGTACAATTGTGTAATATCTGAATTTACAATTAAGTTGAATTGCATGGGATCTGACGATTTTGTATCAGATATAGAGACATGAACGCAGTGGAGTCAAATAACAATTGTGTTTCAAAAAAACGACAGTCTCGAGTCTGAGTAAGAATACCAGTTTTATCACTTATGTATATATTTAGTTTTCCTCATTCAGAAATAGATGAGTGAATAAGTATAAAGAAATTACGGTGTTTTGAAATTTTCATCTTAATCGCAAGATTTTTTGTGAAAAGGGCCACAGACATCAGACACTCCGATAAGATAGTGAAAAAAATGTTTTGGTGTAATATTTAACAGTAACCTTATTTTCATTCCATATGTTAAAATATATGGAGAAAATCTTTAGACCTTTTCAAAGTTCTAGCAAACACAAGATATGGAGCAGGTGTAAATGCCCTTCTTTAGTTGTATCGAAATCTTCATGCTATTCTGTCATATCAGTATGAACTTCTTGTATTATAGTCCTTATATCGATAAACCGTTGAGGTCTTTCAGATTTCCCAAGGAGCACTCCTTCTTCCATCCCCGCAGACAGTACATGTAGATACGCTGAAGCAAATAAATCACTTCTGTATCTTCGAAGAATTAAATCAACCTTATAATTATATAACACACAAACATGTCGACCGGTGAAATCCGCTGTGAGACAAAACTCTTAATCAGGTAATTCGTAGTCAAAATCAGAGTGTAAAGAACGACCTAACAATTGGTATGAAACAGTCACACAGCATTCTACCCAATGACGGATTGAATCGACAAATAAGATTATTATGACGACCATACAATTTACAAAATGCTGACTTCACAGCCTATTGAAGGTTTCACGAGAGCATTTCAGTGCTGTGCAGAAATGTTTACCATTACACGTCACACTGAATGAGGTCTGAATGAAACAGTCTGTTACGATGTGCAAGTCTCTAGATTTATCGCAAGGAAATTTCATATTTTGTTTTTATTCACTGTTTAGTTTGAAGCAATATATATTCAATATTTTGTACATGTATAAGGCTTCAATTTTAATGTTACATGTGCAACGTTAATTTTGATATCAAACTGTGACCTTGAGATCGTCTCTCTAATGTGCATAGGCATTTAGAATAAGTAAGTCAATCTTATGTAAACACCTTCAGAAAGTATTCAACCTAAAGATAGGGTGTATTTGATCACCATAACGACCATAGAATTTGGAAGCACTAACTTCAAAGGAGACTTTTGAACCTCTGTCAGTAATTTGAAAATTGATCACACGCAGAATATGTTCCCTGCATCGAATCAGTTGATAGACATAAACATCATATGCAGGTAAATACCATAAACCCTCACGTAGTATACCTTTTTAAATTCTCTCTCATTTATGTCGATAAGACATAAACATTAGTCATTCAAATTCATATTTTATGTCAGTAAGACAGTATAGTCCTTCTCCGTGCCAGGTCACCTTGCTATCCTTACTAACACCAAAACAGACAAGGCAGCAAAAATATGCTAGATATTTTAATTTTTCATTTCCTAGTCCCTCAAACTGATCTTTTAAAAATTGGAAAGCTAGATATTTACCCTAACATTGGCAGAAATTACTATGTTCTTTGCAGGCCATAATAGGGAGTGCACCGATATATGGCTAAAGTATCGCAAAATTGGCGTAAAATATCAACAGACTTAATAAATCCAGAACACACACCTGTGTAAACACATAAAACATGAAAAGTATATATTTATTGATACAAACAATTGAATTTACATATTTTTTATGACTTACATTACATAGAACAGATCTACCGCACTCGTAGAACTGGATATAAAATATATTTTATACTTCATTTTGAAAAGGTGCTTCCTGTGTTAGAATATTCCATGTGCTCTTGTTTTCTGTCGTGGTGAATTAACTTTTTATGTCATGGTACAGGATCTTTTTTCGTTTCTTCAAGAACTACAACGTAGACATACTTATTTCAAATATAGGTTTTGTCAATATTTACATAATGATATATATATATATATATATATATATATATATATATATATATATATATAAAACACAATAACAATTAAGAAACACAGAACTCGAATTACATTTCACTGTTTTGTTTGTTTGTTTATAGCCGCCTGAGCAATTTTTCAGCTATCCGGCGGCTGTCACCATTTCACTGTTAGCGCTAACAATAAAATGCAATTCGAATTACGTGTATCTTGACTTTTATTATTGGATATATTTGCTGTATCAAATACTGGACTTTTTCTACAAATTTATATATATATATATATATATATATATATATATATATATATATATATATATCCTGACGGACTTTAAAAACGCAACATTTGATAATTTTATATAATATGAATTAATTCATATAGTTTATAAACAAATTCATAGTGGTATATTACAAACCATGTTAACTGAACACTATTCTTTGATTTTGAACATAATTTTATTCACAAAGAGGCTATAGTTCAAATGAATGTCAATGAGGGGTGCGTCAAACATGTGGTTTGGTTCACTAGTAACGGGTATGACTTTCATTAGCAGTGATGACGGTGCGAAGGCCACGTGATATTGATGACAAACATTTCGGGTGGTCCTCTGAGGAATATTCTGACATTCCTCCAACAAGGCTCTCCCTAATTCTTGAGGATTCTGAGGCTGGCGGCTGCGCACACGTCTCCCCAACTCGTCCCACAAATGCTCGATAGGATTCAACTCCGGAGACATAGCGGGTCAATCAAGGACGTCAATGGCGTTTCGTGTTAATCTTGCCGTATGTGCGCGCGCATTGTCCTGTTGAAAAATTAACCCATTTCTTTGCCTATGCTGTTGCATTAATGGTGCTAAAACAGGCTGCAGAATTTCGTCCACATACCTCCTAGCAGTGAGGGTTCGATTTCAACCGACCAGTTGTGACCGAAAATTGTGGTTAATCGCACCCCAGACCATGACGCCCCCTCCAAACCTGTCGCGCTCAAGGACACAATTGTCTGCAAAATGTTCATGTAAACGACGGTAAACTCGACATCTGCCGTCTGCGTTGCTAACGTTAAATCTGGACTCATCTGAGAACACAACATGTGACTAATTTTGACGTTGAGTCAGATGCTGCCTTGCCCATTGTTATCTGAACCATCGGTGATGCGGTTTAAGCTGTAGCCCGTTATAAGGTCTTCTGCAGCGGATCCCATGACGCTTCAAAATTCTGGAAACGGTTCTAGGATGAAAAGGCCTTCCATGACGTCCAATGATTTCTCTCGCCGTGGTCGTAGCGGCTGTAAACCTATTGAGCAGATGACGTTGCCGTATGAACGCTCATTACCGTAGCGTTGCCACAAACGGTTGACCAGGTCTTGGGAGATCATTTAGAGATCCTGTCCGATGGAATCGGGACAACAACCGGCTAACTATACAAGGATGGGCATTAAACGCCTTGCAACCTTACACTGACTAACGCCTGCTTTCAGCATACCAAGTGCCTGATTGCACATTCCATTGCTTAAGCGGGCATAGTCTTGGTTTTTAATTGTTTTCTGTTAGTGGTGTCTATGCTTTCACCAACAAAGTTGTTTTATCGCGAAAAAGTCCTTTATTACCTTCCCAAGTGTTTGAAAAAAAAAGCCCTGACAATTTCGCGCGATGCTACTCACAAGGCGCAAACAATGAACACAGGTAAATCGAGAGATGGGTTTTAAAAATCAATACGATGTATGGTGGGTAAATTTTGCAATAAAAGTTTCATATGTAATGTTTTCAAGGAATAAATTAAAAAGAACGTGTGTTGCGTTTTTAAAGTCCGTCAGTATATCATAAACATCTACTATTTTCCAGAACCTACAGCGAATATAGATTAAAACGTAACTTCCAATCCTACAATGTACCGGAAATAATTGCAATTTTATCGGCACATGACAAGATTTGCATACGCAATTGGAAGCAAATATAATAGCACACCCTTGCAATCTTAGGTGTTATTGCACAACCATTTTGTGCATTGAATATTTTACCGGGAAAATATATACATATATTATAAATATATAGACAATCAAAATTTCCGTCTCTGACAGTTCACCGCATGTTTATATCAATAAGTAATTAAAAAAAAGAAACTAAAAGAAAAACAAAAATTCTGAAAGAGGTTGCACAACTGCATGTAGACACAATTTGTGAAAGAAATACTATTGTATCGGAAGTGCCCAAAAGAGAAGAGTATATATAATTCATGGCGGTATAGCTGAGGCCATTATTTTTTTTATTGCCTTTCAACTACCGGTAATAAGATTTCCAGAAACCTATCAAATACGAAAAGATTATTAAAGTTTATAAATGTTCTTACCAACTTCTTTGCCATATTGATCAATGCAACAAACGACATACTTCCAAGAACACTACACATCAGAACTGTCCATCCTCGTGATTTATAACCCTGGTGCTTATCGCTTTTCATTGAAAGATGCACTCCATCTTCATCAGATCTTTTTATTCTAGACAATCCTATAGAAAGGAATATTTGGTAAGGGTAAACATGTATAATTGAATATGTACTCATCATTAATTTTTTAGCGTTGTCAAGAATATAGCACATTGAAAATTGTCCAAAATGTGCTAAACTTATGCACACACACACACACACACACACACACACACACACACATACACACTTCATATATATATATATATATATATATAGAGAGAGAGAGAGAGAGAGAGAGAGAGAGAGAGAGAGGCGGATCCAGGATTTCCGACTTGCGAAGGTCAAGTATTAGTCAAAGTACTGAAGCCATTTTTGGGTGTCAGATCTGGAGATTTATTTACACTACTTTTTTTAAATTTGTGGTGAAAAGTGGGGGTGGGCCTCCGCCGGGGTGGGCCTCCGCCGGGGTGGGCCCCCGCCCTCTCTAAATCCGCCACTGACATAGGAGGTATATCTGGTCTGTATACCAGCTTGCATTAACAGCATGTTTATGTTCTTTGCAAAAATGTACAATTCGCCAAAGTGTAATGAATTAGAACCACTTGAGATTGAATACCCTAACACTTTGAATATAAATCGTGACTCATTCTAAGGTTCTTAACGAAATAGATGTTACGTGTATATGATGATGAGTTAACTGAAACTGTAGATCAGTTAAATCGGAAGGATGTAAGGCGTGAAAATTTGTTTTGCTTAACAGGAAATGAATACCAGCCATATTTATTGTAATAGCATGGGAGTCACAGCATATGCCTATAAAGTGGTGAGTCAGCATACAGCAGTATGACAATGAAATCTTGATATATTGAGAGGGTTTTGGTAAATCCCAACAACCACTTTAGTTTTTGGTGTCTGCATATAAGTTTAAGATATCTACCATGATGCAAAGTAATTTGAAGAGGAAATTACCTGAAGAGAGAATGGTTGATAAACTGCATGTGGTGGATGTGTATAAACATTGCTTTGCATTATCATCCCAGACGAGGACACCTGGACATGACATGTTGAACATGAGGTGATTTGCGCATTTGATGAATCCGCGACAAGTCCAGCAAGACTGATAGTCTCCATCCATCATGTTCCTGCAATCCTTAACACAGTGTCCTAAAATTAAAGAAGAAACAACAAGTTATGGCCAAGGAAAGGTTAAAGTGTTTGTTGACCAACAGACAGATGGACACACCAAAAACTATAATTAAATTCCCGCATTCCGATTACGGGGGCATAATAAAACTATTTTTTTCGAAAATATTTTTGATCTGTAAATGCAGAATACATGTACAGAAATAAGCCTTATGAAAATGATTCGATTGCGTACAAAAAATTAGCATAAGATATTTCATATATGTTTGAGTATTTCATGAACTATGTTTCACACTCTGCAGTGCATAAAATAATATATTTCATACCATGTTTTGTCCCCTTTTCGAATTTTCTCACATTATATTAAACAAAGGGTTATCCTCGAAATTGAAGACAATCAAAATTTTACCAGTTAATTCAAAGGATATAGTTGTCTAGCAACAGATACATGATAACAATTTTATTAAAATTACACATTATTTAGGACCTCTATAAACTTCAAGCAAGAGTGGTTACAGATCTTGATGTTGGTACTTAGTAATGAAATAAACTTGTAATACTATATATGATCCCTGTCTCCTTTGTAACAAAAGTTCCATTCATAGCAACAGAACATACTTGAAATAAACAGTATTGTAAGATCTGGTGTGGATTTTTGAAACAATATTTTGCAGTGTGGCATTTCATTACTACAAATTTAGACATGTGCTTAGTGCTCAGGGTCGTAGCAATGAGTTAACGAACCAACGCCTGCCGTGATACCGGATCTTCATGTTTAAAGTCATGTCCGAAAAGACCCCAATTCTCACTTTTAAATGCCGAGAATATAGTACTATGTTTGGTCATGATACGTACATTATAAGATCTCCATGTCATTATCTCTACCTTGATACATGTGATACTGCTTTACTTGACGGAATGAGAATGCAGTTGGTGTTCTGGTTCACAAATACGCTATGCGAAGGAAATTCATTTTTGACTTGAGTATCATTGAAGAGACATTATTTGTCGAAATGCGCATCTATGGCATCAAAATTGGTACCGTTTATGTCTGATATTCCATGCAGAAAAGTCTGTCAGATACATTTTAATTGAAGGTCTCAACTGGATTAAGTGTACCAAACCTACAGGTGCTTATACTGGAGATTGTTGAGTCAAAGCACAGAGAAGAAATACATAGGTGTATCGTGGTTGGCCAAATTTGAACACAAAATTAATTTTCATTGATATACTTTCTGTATTTTTCTAATAAGTATTGAACAAACATTTAAAAAATTCGTGATATTTTGTTGATCTGTAAGTAATATAGTAATATAGTGAAAACGCGAAAGTTATTATTGAGATCTAAGAAATATGAATTTGCTTACTTTTCACTATATGAAAATTTTTACTATTATTACCACGGATTACAACATTTCTAAAAATACAAAATATATTGTACATATACTGTGTAATGTGATGCTTATTTTCCCCGTTTTAGAAGAACAAAAGTGCAGTGATGGAGAAGTTGGAAAAGAGGAGGTGTCCGCAAACATGGAGGCTGTTATATTTAGCCTGAATTCTTTGTCGTAGCTACGAAAACGCGTTATATCATCTTTGAAGATAGGCCTTCGCATTCACAAATTGTGTAATTAACCAGTAGGTTGCTTTTGGGAAGATAAGACTGGCTCATGAAACTTGTTTACCTGAGGTCTGTAGCAGAAATTCTTTGTCCAAGCTTTGAGATGAAATAAAGGAATTCATACAATTTCACAAAATTTGGGACGCGAGCGCTGAGGGCAGCAAACAAATAAACTAACATTAGATGAATTTCATCGTTTTGAAATTTGAAGAATATCAACGAAGTCGAATTCCACTGATTTTCAACATCAAATACACTATTATTTAGTCAGTTCTGAACACAGCAAGCAACATCAGAATGGTTGATAGACTAAAATGGAGAAATGTCAACACTACGAACAAAAATAGCACGAAAAATTATTCCATAGTGAAAAACTAAAGACCTACTTTGGCAATCTGGCTTAATGCATAGTTTGTTCTCTTGATCTCTGAAATAACACTGATATTTATCTGCTTCACTGCTTGTCAAGTCACAATCTCGAAATCTTGTTTGGTTCCCACTTCCACAAGTCACCGAGCACTGTCCCCAGGCAGACCACTGAGTCACAACTTTTCCGCCTACAGAAAATATCAGTATATTAAATGCTTTCATGAAAAAATGAGTTACCAAACGTAAAGTTTGTGCCCGATGAACTCATTATCCATACCATGTTTCAAAGGTTCTACAATGATCTTAAGACTCCTTTTTCTCAGCTTTAATCTAGTACTTAGAATGCGCATGCAATGTATAAAATGGTATTGGTCGTACAAACAGCAAACTCCTCCAGATACACTAAACTCGGACATGAGAATTTCTTTTGCTTTCGTGGGTAGGATGATGTAATTCTTTTCATTCTTTTGTCAACAAATAACATTCAGCTGAATGGACAAAATCTAACAATTATCGGTTATCCCAATCTCTTTCTACATATCTTTATTCAGAAGTAATTAATCATAAAATATGGATACTCATTAACCTGGACATCCAATGCATTTTCGCTTTTCAGATCCTTCCCCTGTACAAGGATTGCCTCCATTTTCTGGTTTCGGGTTTGTACACGTTCTCGTTCGAAATTCCTCTCCGTGCCCACAGTCATTCGAACAGCCACTCCATGTAGACCACTGGGACCAATCGCCATGAACTATGTTGAGGAAAAAGAATGCACATATTCATATTGTGAAACTCTCTACCGAATGCACACCCCAATTGTTTTCACACTTAATTAATTCTTTGTATCAAAGGTTTCTTATATCTCGATACATGAACGTGTAAAAAAAAATTCAGTAGTGGTGTACTAATTTTGATGTGACCGATATATCGTCGTCATATATCTTAATAAGCATGTTTTCCTCTGTAAACCAACTCGCTTCTTTTCAGATTTTACAGAATTACCAATTGTTTTTCATTATATGCCCCTTACGAAAATATTAACTGCTGCGAAGGAAAAACTTCAAACATTCTGTGCCACTACATATGCCAGAAGTGGTGTTCGTCAAATGCGGATTCTTAAAAATTCTAAAGAACTCTTATTGAATTTGAAATCACAAAACGTTTCTCGAATTCACAACAATAAAACGTATGATTTTACAACTCTTTACACGACTATACCTCGCGATAAATTAAAGACTAGACTTTATGACATCATAGACAGTTGTTTCGTGAACATAAATGGTAAAAGGAAATATTCATATTTAGCGATTGGTCATCCCAAAAATTATTTTGTTAAACACCACTCTGACTCTACGCAAAAGTACTCTGAAGTTGATATTTAAAAAATGCTAGAGTACCTCATTGACAATATTTTCGCAGTCTTTGGTGATCAGATCTTCCAACAGTCTGTTGGAATTCCCATGGGCACGAATTGTAATCCTTTGTTAGCTGACCTATTTTTTTATTCTTACGAAGCAGAATTCATTCAAAAACTTCTACACGAGAAGGAAAAAAATCCTTGCTGTCGTCTTCAATTTGACATTTAGATATATTGACGAGGTTTTGTCTCTTAACAATGATAATTCTCATTCATATGTCAATTCGATATATCCCAGTGACCTTGAAATAAAAGACACCACAGAGTCTTCCACTTCTGCTTCGTACTTAGATATTTTACTGAAAACTAACAACTCAACTTTAAGACAAACGGGATGATTTCAATTTCTCCATCGTCAACTTTCCTTGTTTATGTGGCAATATCCCATCATCACCTGCATATGGTGTTTATATCTCTCAACTGATTCGATACGCAAGAGCTTGTTCTGCTTATGATCAGTTTTTAAATCGAGGCGGGCCACTGACAAAGAAGTTGATGTTACAGGGGTTTGTACAGTCTCGTCTAAAGTCAACATTTTGCAAATTTTATCGTCGTTATAACGATCTAGTTTGCCAGTACAACTTACCATTATGTCAAATGCTGTCTGATGTGTTTCATACCAATTGTTAGGCCGTTCCTGGCATACTAATTTTGACTACGGATTGCTCCGTTTACCTTATCGGAATATAGGGCTCACAGCGGGTGTGACCGGTCGACAGTGGATGCTTACTCCTCCTAGGCACCTGATCCAACCTCTGGTATGACCAGGGGTCCGTGTTTGCCCATCTCTCTGATTTGTATTTTCTATAGGAATTACGAGATTGAATACTGTTAGTTATCTTAGTCTTTTCATTTCTGTTGCACTTCTTTTTCTAGTGACCAGCAAAAAGAAAAACGAGTGAAGATAACGAACAACGATCATCCTCCAAAATCCCAGTAATACAAATTGAGAATAGAAGAAACGACTAACCCCTAGAAAGATCAAATATGAAACAAATATGGAAGATTGTGGTGCCATCTATTTTGAATTCAGTGGGGCATATCAAATCGACATGTGAAAGAAAGTAAACATTATTTAAACTTAAAAGGTCGTCCAGGTGTTTAAATGTTGAGTTGAAGGCACAACGAGAGATTTTTCTTATTTAGAAGTTTCTGAATAAATCTGTCTCTTAAGACTATGGAATAAAGGTCAGCTAATAAGGAAGCCTAAACCGTACCCATGGAAGAGCCAGAAATTGTCGGAAGACCTGATCACCATGGAATATTGTCAATGAGGAACTTCAACATCTATTTAATATCAACATTGGATTATATCTGCATGAAATCAAAGTGGGAATGAACAAACTTTTTTTAAATTACTAATTATATGAATATTTACGACTTCCATTTTTATTTTTAAGAAACAGTTATCTATGATGTCAAAATTCCTAGTAATCAATTCATCGAGAGGAAAGTAGCGCAAAGTGTATGGAAAGTAATAATTTTTATCCTGTTACGTTTAAAAGTCATACGATTTCAAATTCACTAAAAATTCAGTGGCACTTTTGATAATCATCATTTGATTTACACAACGTCTGTCATATACTATAGCGAAATCTGAAGTTTTTCCTTCACAGCACTTAATATTTTCGTAAAATGTATATATAAAGATACGTGTGTGGTACAACATTCAAGTCCCGTAGGGTTCCGGGTTAGAATAGGTCCTCAACGTTCCTTACTTGTAAGAGTCGACTACATTGGGTGGCCCTTCGAATGAGAACACAAAAACCGGCACAAGTGTCAAAGCAGGTGTGGCACGATAAAGATCTCCCTGCTCAATGGCCGTAAATGTCGAGCATAGGGCTAACATTTTGCAGCCCTTCACCGGCAAAGGTGATATCTGAGTGAAAAATTCTTGACACGTGGCCTCGGCTTTTTTGGTGTCTCATCAGAAGGACCGCCCCATTTAGTCGCCTTTTACAACAAACAAGGGGTACTGAGGATCTATACCTACCCTAACGAGGATCTCCTCAGGTCCTCAATTTGTAAGAAGTGGTCAGTTTATAAGAAGTAACATTATATTGTCTACTGGAGATTATCATGTCTTAGGGAAGTTTAGGAACTTCAGTTCTAATTTAATAGTCTTTTTCAAAAGCTTTATGTACTATGACTTATTCTCTTACATATCAAAAGTTTTATAAACAGACGTAAAATGGAAGATTATAGTTTTCTTTATTGGTTCTGTGATATGAAAGTGTCTACAAGGTTTAGAAGTCCATAATTACTAATATCTTACCACAGTATTTATTTCATCTTACTAAGTATGAAATATACTATTCGAAAAGTTTGGAGTTTCAAATCTTAACCAAATATGCAGTAAATTGAAGGTTCCGACAAAAGTTTTTCATTTGGTATCAAATGCGTTGTGGATGGTTTTACTATTAGAATTATTAAGTATAATATGTCAAACATCAGAAATGACATTACCATACACAAATATACTCTACAAAGACGATATTATAACTAAAACATGTATTCTAACTCATACATTATATTTATAGTTTTTATCTTGGTTTTATCACCTACTTGATAATGGAGTACTCAAACTACAATGCGATTTTCAAACTCTTTGAGATTTGCATTGTTATTGCCATTTCCTCCCTTCAAATTTTTATCAAAAATTTCTAGCCTTTGGTTGGTTTACCTTCTTTTTAAATCGCCTCCAACAACACTACTTCATAACCATCATAAAAAAGTACATCGGGAAAAGAAGATAAACAAATTGTGGAAACTACAATCATAATGTAAAGACGTATTTGGACAATCTGGCCTGGTGCATAGTTTGCTCTCTTGATCTCTGAAATAACACTGATATTTATCTGCGTCGTTGTTTGTCAAATCACAATCTCGAAATCTTGTTTGGTTCCCATTTCCACAAGTCACCGAGCATTGTCCCCAAGAAGACCACTGAGACACCACTTTTCCGTCTACGGAATATAGCAATATATTAAATGCGTTCATAAAAAAGTCGAGTTACCAAACATAAATGTTGTGTCTGATTAACTAATGATCCAGACATTTCAAATTATGGACACTGCAATGACATTAAGACTCCTTTTTCTCAGTTTTCATCTAGTATGTAAAATGTACATGCACTGTATAGAATATTATTGACGATGGAGATAACAGACACCCCTGCTCTTCTAAACTTGAATATCAGGATTATCCTTTCCTTCTTGGGTAGGATGATGTAAAGTAATAACAGTCGGATGAATGGACAACATTCAATAAATACCGGTATTCCATTCTCTTTCTCAATCTCTTCGTTACTCAGAAGTCATAAATCATAAAATACAGATTATTATTAACCTGGACATCCAATGCATTTCAGCTTTTCAGATCCTTCCCCTGTACAAGGTTTGCCTCCATTTTCTGGTTTCGGGTTTGTACACGTTCTCGTTCGAATATTTTCTCCGTGTCCACAGTCATTCGAACAGCCACTCCATGTAGACCACTGGGACCAATCGCCATCAACTTTATTGAAGGAAACAAAATATACGTATATTCATATTGTAAAACTTTCTAGCGAACGTAAATGCACATATTTCTGATACTTAATGTAATTCTTTACATCAGAGGTTTCTTGTATTTCATTCTATTAACGAGTTCAGGTGTTAGTAGTGGGGAACTAATTTTTATATGACGGATGTGTTGTTAAGCTAGATGTCCGAATAAGCATGTTTTGCTCTGTCTTGTTGCTTTGTTTTAGAATTTATAGAATTAACTATTGTTTCATGATATTTCTCTGGTACTTTTTTTCTAGTAACCATCAAAAACAAAAAGTGAAGATAAGGAACAATTATCAATCAAAATTTATTGTCAATTTTTTAACAATTGACAACTGTGTGTGTTCTAAAAGAGTCGAATAAATACAAACACCTAGAAACACTGGGATCAGGTGACTAGGAGAAAGTCTTCCATATTGACCCGTGACACCAGCCGTGAGCCCGATGTCTTGATCACGTAAATCAGGATAATCATTAATTTTTCTCCATCAAAATGGGAAGTTGACGATGAAGAAGGTAAAGCCATCCCAACTGACTGAAAGTTAAATTCTTAGCTTGCCGTTAATTTGCATGTTCAATAAAATATCCATCTACGAAATAGATAATGAACACTGTATTGTCTTTCATTCTTAGATCACTGGGGTATATCTATCGACATGTGAATGAAATTGAAATTTGTGATATTTGAAACGTCGTCGATGTATCTAATGTCCAGCTAAAGACCATAAGAAGAGATTTTCTCAAGTAGAAATTTCTGAACAAATCGCACCAAAGATTACCTAGATATTGTCATTGAAGAACTCCATCACCTATTTGATATCAACTTCGGAGTAGACTCAGAGTGGTAATTAGCAAACTCTTTTTTTGGGACGACTGGTCACAAAATATGAATATTCAAAATTCCCTTTTTATTCAAGAAGTAACTCTGTATGATTTCAAAAAGCTTAGAAGTTAATTTATGGTGCGAAATAATGGCGCAAGTTGTAGAAAAGTGATAAGTTTCGATCCGGTTGAAATCGGACGTTCTATCATTTCAAATTGACCAGATGTTCAATGGAATTTTTGATAATCCTCCTTTCCTTCAAAGCGCTTAATATTTTGTGAAAAGTACATGTGCCTGGTACAACATTCACTGCATCTTACAATTTATCTAGTAGTTCCTAAGAGTCGAACTGTTACGTTCGGGGATCGGTGCTTCATGTCAACAGCTTCGAAACAGTGGAATGCCCTTCCAGAACATGTGAGGGATTGTAAATCACTATTAGCCTTGAAGAAGTCATTGAAAACACATTTTTTTCCATCAGGTTTTCAGTAACTAGCCTCCATCAAGTTGAGATGGGTTTTATATATATATATAGTTTTAATTCATCCCCCCCCCCCCCACACAAATCAACATTACCTCATTATCGTTATTTTAATATGCCCTGAAACTGATGTTTTATACTTATTTAGCATATGTATTGTATCGTATGTATATATCATTTTATTTCAATGTTTTATTTAATTGTTTTATGTACTGTAAAGCACCTTTGAGCATACAAATGTATGAAAAGGGTGCTATATAAATATGGTATTATTATTATTATAATTATTATTATTATTATATCTCACTTGCAATAATCTGCTGGAGATTACGATTTCCTACGTCTTTTTCAAAAGCTGTATGTACTTAAGTAAACAGTTCTTTTAAAGCAAAAAGTACAATGGAGGATGCCAGTTTTCCTTATTTGCTCTTCGAAATGAAAGGTTAGCGAAAGTTTATATGTCAACAGTTTACTTGGTACGAAGTTGTAACCACATTACCTATTTCAATTTGCTAAGTGTGATACGCAACTATATTCTACAAAGCTATTATTATCACTACAATATGAATTATACATATAAAGTTTCGTTATATTATAATGTCACCCTTTAAAAAGAGGGTGTATATTGCATTGTGCACCTATCTGTCAGTCAGTGTGTTGATCAAGTCTTGTCCGCTCAATATCTTAAGAACCCTTTGCTTGGCAGACATCAAACTTGGTACCTGATTTAGAGGTTGCATGGTCAGAGGTCAAGGCTCATTCCACTATGGACATAGGAAGATACTGTTCGCTCAATATCCTGAGCACCCTTTCCTCCATAGATATCAAACTTGGTACACTGGTACTTCTTATTGCGTAGATTACCTTTATAGATTTTGGGTTCACATGGTAAAAGTCCAAAGGCAAATCTGGACATTGTAATATATTGCTTCCTCTATATTTCGATTGATTGATTATTTGTTGTTTCCGCCATACTCAAATTTTTCAGTTATCTGGTGGCGTCCAGTTTTTTATATGTGGAGGAGAAAACCCAGATACAATGTACCCTGGAAGAGACCACCGACCTTCCGAAAGTAAACTGGCAAACTTTCTCACATTTATTGGCGCGAGCGAAAATCGAACCAGCACTGACTAGAAGTGAGAGGCCTTGTGATTTTGAGTGCGATACTTTACCACTTGGTCACGGAGGCCCTCCTCTATATTTTGAGAATCGTTTGCTTCATTCACACCAAACTTGATACGCTGATACATCTTAAGGAGTAGATGATTCCTCTTAAGTTTGAGGTAACATGGTCAAAGTTCTATCTACTATGAACATAGAAAGATATTCCCACTCAATATCTTGAATTTTCGGCAGTACTATCAATTAAATGACACCCTTTTCAATTCTGCTCTACAGAGGGCATACATGTTTCTCGAGCAATTTTGTTTTATCCTGATTTTATCAACTAGTCGAAATTGGAGTCACTCAAATAAACTACCATGGGATTTTCAATCTTTCCGGCCGCCCGCGTGGCGCAGTGGTTAGAGCGTCGGGCTCAAAGATCTGATGATCCTTGAGTCGGGGGTTCGAATCCCACTGTGGGACGTGGGTGCCGGTCTTTCGTATAAACCGAGGTCCTGTGTCGCAGTAGGTGTGGCACGATAAAGATCCCTCCCTGCTCAAAGGCCCTGAGTGCCGAGCATAGGCCTAAATTTGCAGCCCTGTCACCGGTAATGGTGACAGCCGCCGGATAGCTGAAAAATTGCTCAGGCGGCTATAAACAAAAAACAAACAAACAAAACAATCTTTCCGAGATTAGATTTGCATTGTTAGTGCAATTTGTTTCATTCGGATTTTTATCAAAAAGACAAACCTTTGTCCTTTGGTTGTTTTCTTCTTTTTAACATAGTATACAATGGTATCAGAAAATTTATCATTTCGGAAGCATCTCGCACGATTAAACGTTTACACGTTATAGTTTAAAAGCCCTTGAATCAAGCGTCTATAACAATAAATACAAATATGCTATATATAATAAATAAATAATAATAGATAATATAGGCTAGTACCCAACGCCTTCAATATGGAGTGGAGAGACTAAGTGATGGGACGTTTGTAAAATCCAAGCGACGGTTACATTTTAAAAAAGCGAATGGTTTGGCGATTGAAGATCATAATTATGTACTATTATAGTCAGATATCGAAGCTGGTACAGAATGTGTTACTGATGAATAGCATCATGAAACCGGAAGTAAAGTGGAGGTGGGGATCGGACATGGTACAAGTGCAAGTAAAGATTGGAATGAAGGGATTAGAGTCATTGAATTAGGCAAGCTATCCAAAAGTCAGTGTGGTTAAATATAATAAACATGCAGTGAGTCCACCTAGCTAAACAAATGTTTTGCCAAAGAAGTAAATTTCCACCTCACCTCATATACGCGGTGAAAGAAACACGATATGGACTTCTTTGTGTCATTAAAGAAACTTATAAATGAATTACATATATGTCATGATTTTGTATATTCATATAACATCCCCCAGTACATACATCCAAAGCTATTTTATCAACTTTGGAATTTATATGTTGAGTTTAAATGCTACGTGTAGAACCTGCTATTGAATACGAAATAAGGATATAGGAGATGGCTTTAGTTCACTTCACAGGTTGTTTTCAAAAGAACATATAGATATGGGGGAGAAGAGTAAATAAATTTGATAAATACTGGATTCAATTAGATTTGGAAAATAAAATAAGGAATTATATAACAAAACATTGGCATAGAATTTAACAGTCTGCTGATCACTTCTCATTGATCGAAATGGTGGGGGTTAGTAAAATGCCTGTTGAATTTTTTAATATTCTTTTGTTGAATCTCTGTCTTGAAATGTCACTTGTTAGTTCTTCTCTGTGATCATAAAATAACAAAACGTAATTTGTCACTTTAATTACTATTTCATTTGTTTTTAAATTTTTGATAAACTTCTTTCATAAAATCTACATGTTCTTCATAATTTTCTTTTCAAAACGTGTACTTTATTGAAAGCTAGAGAAATTAGCAGAAGACGTCTAAGACTGAATTTGTGACCTTTATAAAAAAAATTCTACAGGTCAGATTTCTTTCACATTTTGAAGATACAGATAGACGTAGTTTAATATGATAGATAAGTCATTTAATTTTTCGAAAAATTGCATGATAGGAAAATTTTGCGTTACCTATTGCGTACTACTTTAAATCACCTAGAACAACAATTCTTCATAACAGTGATAAAAAAATGTACACTGGAAAAAGTAAATTAAAAAATAGTGGAGTCTACAATCATAATGTAAAGATGTACAAGGACAACCTGGTTTGATGCATAGTCGACATAAAAACTTTGCACTAAATAAACTAAAACAATATTTCTTCATGAATATGATCTTATAAAATGCAACGACGTACTTGGACAACCTGGCCTGGTGCATAGTTTGTTCTCTTGATCTCTGAAATAACACTGATATTTATCTGCTTCGTTGTTTGTCAAGTCACAATCTCGAAATCTTGTTTGGTTCCCATTTCCACAAGTCACCGAGCACTGTCCCCAGGAGGACCACTGAGTCACCACCTTTCCGTCTACAAAAAATGTTTATTATACGATTTCATAATCGTTTGCTTTTTTGGAAGAATGATGTTTTTATTCAAAATAACATTCAGGATAATGGAGAAAATTTAAGAAGTATCAATATTCCATTGTCTCTCCAAATCTCGTCATTACTCAGAAGTAATTAGTCATAAAATATGGATAATCATTAACCTGGACATCCAATGCATTTCCGCTTTTCAGATCCTTCCCCTGTACAAAATTTGCCACCATTTTCTGGTTTCGGGTTTGTACACGTTCTTGTTCGAATTTCCTCTCCATGTCCACAGTCATTCGAACAGCCACTCCATGAAGACCAGTGTGACCAATCACCATCAACTATGTTAAAATAAACGAATACTTCTTTTTAAGGACCAATTGACAAGGAAAACTTGGATGAAGAAAGGTAGCGATCCAACTGTTCTCTCTCTGATATTTATATTTGATTATGTTTTCCTTTTTATTGAAAAAAAAGACAATAAATTCTCTAAGGATAAGAGAGTACGCGGTGGAGAGTGAATGTTGAATAGTACCATTTGTACTTATTTATAAATTTCGAGGGTATGTTAATGCAGATTATACTCCATTTATGCATGTAAATTGCATAGTTTTCAAAATTTCTCTTACACAAAGGGCGGAAGGCACTGACCTTGTAAAACTGTTTAGATTTTTACATGAGAGCATTTCGTATCCTAACAACGTGACAAATATACACTTCGGTATGACGTTACTAAATAGCTGTTATAAATAGATCATTAAATAAATAATGTACTTTAATAGAAAATGAATAGATGAAGGTAACGAACAGTGATCAATCTCATAACTCCTGTAAAGAATACAAATTTAAGAGTATGACAAACACGGACCCCTGGATATACCAGAAATGGGATCAGGTGCCTAGGAGGAGTAAGTATCCTCTATCAACAGGTCACATCCACCGTGAACCCTATATATTGATCAGGTAAATGGAGTAATCCGTAGTCAAAATTAGTATGCAAAAAACGGACCCAATTGGAATGAAACATGTCAGACAGCATTTTAACCAATGACAGGTTGTATTGGTAAATTAGATCGTTATAATATAACGACCACAGAATTTGCAAAATGCTTACTATAAACGACTTTGATAGAAAATGAAAAAGTATAACACTACCCTACGGTTTAAACATTGATGAACTGGCGATTAGAACGGCAAAGCACCCAAAGTAGACAAAGGTCATTTTGTAAAAGTCGATATCACTAAGAAATACACTTTATATATGGGGAAAATCTCATTCCGTATGGTATCCAGTTTCGAACAGGTCTTCAATATCCATTGTTTGTCGCAAGAGGTCAACTAAATGGGAAGGATGAGACCGCAAAAACCGAGGTCCCGTGTCACTGTAGGTAAGGCATGATAAAGATCCCTCCCTGCTCAAAATTCGTAAGCACTAAGCATAGGCCTAAATTTTGCAGTCTTTTACTGACAATGGTGAAGCCTCCATATGAGTGAAAAATTCTGGAGAGGGACGTTAAACAATTCACAATCAACCAACCCAATGTTTATCAAAAGTGCTGTTAGAATCTTACCGCTTTAAGTCAGAAATTATTATAAAACATCTAATCACGAAAAGATCTCAGTATTTTACATTTTACAATGATGTTCTAGAATTTTCTTTTAAATTTTTCTCAGCAGATGATTCTAGAAGTAATTTCAATGTACGCTAGTTTACTAAAGTTTTGCAATTTTATTTCGTGTATGACAGAAGAAAATCGGACCGACATGCTAAATGAAATCTTTTATCGTTGAACAAAATTGTCAATTAATGAAATCAACGTACATGTACCTTCATAATAGCCATAACGTCTTAGTGTTTCACACACACACACACACACACACACACACACACACACACACACACATGTGATATATATATATATATATATATATATATATCATAATATAATATTTGTTGATATTTACATGACACAGTTAAGAAAACAATTACACATGTGATAGTCCTTAAACATTGGTAGCGATTGCTCGTTCGCCAAATGCTCGGCATTTAGAAGTGCGAATCACGGGTCTTTCGGATATGATCTTAAAAATGGAGGTCTCGTATCGCAGCAGGCGTTGGCACGTTAAAGAAACCTCACTGTTATGGCCCTTAGCGCTAAGCATAGGTCTAAATTTGTGGTACCTACAATTGGTGACGTCTTAATATGAGTGATAATTTCTCGACGAGACGTAACACAAACAAACTATTCAATCAATCGTAATCACTCGATGTATAGTTATGGCGTCATCAGTTAAATTTCACATTGACCAAGCACAAATTACATGACAGCAGTATAACATTTTGTATTTCTTTCGATCTTAGTAGTTGCTTTTTTTGTTTTATGAAATACATTATGAAATATTTATACTTGACATTATGTTTTTGCGTCATTGTATTATGACGTCACACTTAAAAGTTTTCCATTTCGTTTAAAAATTTTGAAATGCTCGTTCAACTGCCTCAAACCTTAGTGCGTCAATCAATTTGCAGATTACAATACAGTTGCATTAAAATTCAATTTAAAAAGACAAGCAAATACAGACAGCTCTTCTATGCTTTCCATTTTGAAAACTAGTTTGTTTTGATCACGGGATTTTAAAAACCCATTACGAATGGTTTTATCCCATCAAAGATCTGTTTTCATGACCTGCCTTAATGTACCTGCGAGGCTGGAAGGATCAAAGGAGAGTGATCAAAGATGTTCTGCAATCTTTATTTCTCGAATACCATTGTTTTTCATGTAAATGACAATGGATGAATATCTATAATGGTGGGTGTCATAAGTTTAAAGTGAAAATCTCACTTGGACATGGCCTGATGTTGCACTGTGTTCCTTCCATCTCATAAAATTTACAGTTGTACACATTGGATTCATCTTCCGTCAAGTTACATTTCCGGTATCTACTCTTGTTTCCAGGGCCACATGTTGTTGAACACGCACTCCATAAAGACCAGTCCGTAACTGTTTTGTTTCCTGAAATCCAAATTTTATTTGATGGGTGAATTGATTGTATACATGCATTGTTAGACCTCTGCTCTTGACTGAAATGAATACATTAAACATGCTTTCTAATACATTAACAAGATCCTTTCGTGATAGGGTACATCAAATAAAAAGATTTCATCCTAAAAATTCGTTTGCATTAACTCCGATACCTAGTATGTGGTGAAGGAACTATCTAAATCTAGTTCAAAGAATCAGGTATTTAACTGAACACGCGAGTATTCTACCGAATGAGTTATTGCGGGTGATAAAGTTCTGTTTCGCTTAGGCATTATATATACATTTGTATCAAGTGTTCTTAACAACTTGACAGTAGTTCGGTTTTTTTAATTTTACTTATCAAATCAAATAATGCATTTCATAACCATTCCATCCTAACAGAGTATTGGAAATCTTCAACAGCATGGTGTTTTTCCTTCCAAAAGATGTTGTTAACTTGTCAAATGGGAAAGGAAAGTCTTACCCGGACAACCTATGCACGTTCTCTGGTCAGTATTGTCTCCTTCACATAGTTTTCCACCATGTTCTGGCTTAGGGTTGGTACATGTGCGAGTTCTAGATTGTTGACCAGTACCACACGTGTTAGAGCAATCGCTCCAGTCAGACCAAACCGTCCAACTACCATCAACTGGATATAAAATACCTCTTTAGAGTATTGCATATGTTTGTATGATATAGAAACAGTACACATCACATAACACGTACTTGGACAAGGATTTAGGCTGCATGTCCTAGTTTCTGTCTCAGAAAACCAACAGTTGTGCTTTTCGGACTCCTCTGTCGTCAGCCCACACGATCGATTACGTCTTTTTGTCCCAGTCCCACATGTCACAGAGCACGATCCCCAGACGGACCAATCAGTTACACTCTTGTTAGCTAACAACAATGTATGTGCTATATTGACTGTGTAGGTTTTGTGAAAATGTAAAATATGTTACAAGTTTAAGATCCACATTTTAACAATCAAAATTTTTCTTACCAGGGCATCCGATGCATTCCCGTTGTTCGAAGCTACTTCCTTCACAATTATCCCCTCCGTGATCTGGCGCTGGGTTATCACATGACCTACTTCGAATCTGACGACCATTACCACAAACATTTGAACACATACTCCAACTGGCCCAACGAGACCAACTGCCATCAACTATCAAAGCAACATAAATGCTGGGGGTGTAATATTCGAAAATACGAGAGTACACTGGACAAATGTCGTTATTTTATATCCAGATATACCTCGACAAGGTTGTGTGTTGCATGGTCTGGTTTCCGAGGCATCACCAACACAGTAACTTCCCCCGTGTTTAGGTGGAGGATTGGTACAGGTTCTCTCCCTTTGCTCTGTGCCACCACCACAAGTCACGGGACATTTGCTCCACGTTCCCCAGGACGCCCAATTTCCATCGACTATTACAAATACATTTACCTTTTCCCATGATTTAGAAATTAATAAATGCGTCATTTGCCCCACCCATTTGCTCCTCAAGGTGAAAAAATCCGAAAGCTTATTGCACATCTAAAAGACACCACCAATCATCTTCCAAAAGATGATTTGGCTGCTGCGACTATAGTCACGGGGGTATAAAAAAGTGAATCCACATAAAAAAACATTTGTATCTGATCTATTATGGCCCTGCTACCCTTGAAAAGATTCTTTTTAAATTAATGTCCTGTATATTTCCTTATAAACATTTCCTAATGAGGCCCCACCCTACACCCAGGACGACTGAATTGAACTACATGGAGATAATTGCATATCAGTTACTACTGATGAACATTTTAAAGATTCTCTATATATTCCCATGTAAAACTGAGCAACTATTCTGGCACCATCCTACTTCAGAAGACCACAATTTGAACAAACTTGAATCTCAACTACCCAGGGATGCTCGCATATTAACTCGACTATTCATGGCCCTGTTGTTCGTGACAAACAATTTAAAATAGTTTTCTTATATACTTGCATGTAAAACTTTGACCCTATATTGTAGCTCCACCCTAACCCCAGGGATCATGATTTGAAGTAACTTGAATCTACATGTATGTCAGAAAGTTTTCAATTCCCATGTTTTCTGGCCCAGAAGTTGAGAAGAAGAATTTTAACGATTTTTCATATATATCCACATGTAAAACTTTGATCCCCTAATGTGACCCCAACCTATCACTAGGGGCAATGATTTGAATGAAATTCAATCTGCACTCTGTTAGGAAGCTGTCATGTGAATTTCAATTTTCCTGGCCCAGTGGTTCTTGAGAAAAAGATTTTTAATTGAACCCAACCTATTTTGTCTTTTCTTTATTATCTCCCCTTCAAGAGGGCATGGACCTTCTTTTAATCAAACTTGACTCACTTTCACCCAAGGATGATTTGTACCAAGTTTGATTGAGATTGGACTAGTTGTTCTAGAGAAGATGATAATGTGTAAAGTTTTCGATTACGACAGACAACGGAAATTTTGGATAATAACTCATCTAAGCCTCATGTGAGCTAAATATCAAATGTTTCTTTACTCATTATTAGGGATGTGATATACATGCGTTAAATATCAAAAACATTATTGACGTTTATTCTTAATCTTAATACAAACAATTACACGTAAATAGTATACTTTGATAAAATGGTTAATTCAATGCTCTAAACTGTATTCATTTTTTGTTCAACGTGCGATTCATACCTCTTGTGGACTTTTCACATATCGAAGGCAATGCCCTTGTACAGAGTTGGGGATATGAGATATGGAATATTGTTCCATCATCATTTACCTTCACCGCTACACAATGAAAGGAATGCAGATTGACGTCGCTATATGTTTCGCCTTCTGAAAAACCATCACATGTGGTTATTCAAACTCAGTTGTAAAATATTGTGGACGATATCAAAAGGTTTAATGTTCCCCCGATAATTTCATTTTCCCAATGCACAGTCGAAGGATGTAGCAAGTTGATGGATAATAGTATTTTTTCCACTTTGTTTGAGAAACAAACACTGCCGCGATATGATACTTAAATAGTGTGAAGACTGTTGGGAAAGTAGTCCTCATTGAACGATTTACCTTCCCGATGCCTTTTAGATAAAAATATTAAAATATCCGTATTCAGTTACGAATATTTCGTGTATAATGGGAAAAAAGATTACTCCTTACATTATCAGTGAGCGCATACGTACTAGGTGGTGTCCATTTTTCGATGCTACGTCTGTAAAATCCTGTCCACAGTGGACGATACAAGACGGAATCTGTCAAATCAGTGTAATACCCATTGAGGTCTGTTTTCATGGTACCACATTGCTTGACTGCGTCAGTCCAGGACAGTTCTACCGCCGATATCTGTCCATCTATAACAAGGTAATAAAAGCGTGTTTACTTCTCTATGAAAAGGTAGAGAAAACGAATAGTAATCAATCTTATAACTCCTATAAGGAATACAAAATAGAGAGATGGGAAAACACGGACCCCTGGATATACTAGAGGTGAGATCAGGTGCCTAGGAGGAGTTAGCATCCCCTGTCAATCGGCCATAACCGCCGTTACCCCTATATCTTGATCAAGTAAACGTTGCAATCTGTAGTTAGAATAAGTGTGCCAAGAACGAACTAATAATTCGTATGAAACACATCAGCCAGTATTTGACCCAATGACTGGTTGCATTGGCAAACTAGATCATCATAACGATCATAGAATTTGCGAAATGCTGATTTTAAACGAGACTGTTGAAACCCCTGTAACATCAACTTTGTCAGTAGCCTACCTCGATTTAAAATCTGATAATACACAGAACAAGCTCTTGCGTATTGAATCAGTTGAGAGATATAAATACCAAATGCTGGTGATCATGGAATATTGCTACAAAAATATGGAACGTCTATGAAAGAAAAGCTGAAATCATCTCGTTTGTCATAAAGTTGAGTTGTTAGTTTGCCGTTAATATAAATGTTCAAGAAATTATCCAAGTACGAAGTACATGTGGAAGACTCTGCGGTGTCTTTTATTTCATGTTCACTGGGATATATCGAATCACATATGAATGAAAATGATTATTACGAATTAAAAAAACGTCTTCGATATGTTTAAATGTCGAGTTGAAGGACATAGCAAAATATTGTTTCTCATGTAGAAGGTTTTGAATAAATTCTGTCGCACAGGAATGTAAAAGGTTCAACCAACAAAGGAGCACAATTCACGCCTGGGAATTCCAACAGACTGTTTGAAGACCTGATCACCAACGACTACAAAGATATTGTCATTGAGGAACTCCAGCATCTTTTTAATTTCAACTTCAGAGTACTTGTGCGTAGAATCAGAGTGGTGTTTAGCAAAGTAATATTTGGATGATTGATCACTAAATATGAATATTTCCTTTTTCCATTTATGTTAAAGAAACAACTGTCTGTGATTTCAACAAGTCTAGTCTTTATCGTGAGCAATGATCGTTTAACGTGTTTGAAATTCATTCCTTTTGATGTTGTTGATTTGAGAAAAGTTTCAAGATTTCAAATTTACTAAAAAATTCTGTAGAATTTACAAGAATCCACATTTGATTTACACCCCTTCTAGCATATGTTGTGGCACAATACGTTTGAAGTTTCTCCTTCACAACAGTTCATGTTTTCGTGAGGAGCAAGGATAGGAGCGTGGTAGAATATTTACAAGATCCAGCAACGTATCATTTTAGTAAGGGTTTTTGTGAAGTTTAAAATCTAGTATAGGTACTGTAACTCAAATTCATCTATCTCATTAACTGGGATATTTAAAGTGATATAAAGCTATGATATGACATACAAGCTATGATATAAGTTATCCCTTTGTGTCAGAAACTGTATGTTTTGCCAGACATTTTTCTTCAGATACTTGCTTGTGCAGAAGATCCCAATTCTGTTCAGACATGAGGAATACTGATGTTTTACCGGAAACATTCCAAGATATCTCAAACTAGCGCAATTTCCAAAGTCGTTTGCTGTAAAATAAAGCAACTCCAACATAATTTCAATGATAGTCACAATCTCTCAATGATAATGTTGAATATTTGTTTGGATTTTCTTTCAAAGTGCTTGAAAATGATTTTAAAGAATTTTTCAATTATTCACATCATGTAACAAAAGAAAGGAACATTACTGTCTGACAATGGCCTCTGTTGATGATATGTGAATACGACCACGCTTCCCGAGTTCGGCGCACCATAAAGTTCATCTGGGTTGTTTGGAAATGTCTCGTATTTGCATTGTTCGATAGACAGACGGTGTTTCTGGACATCATCATAGCAATAGCAGGTCTTGCGCTAATTATGCAAAAGAGCACGTGATTGGATTAATCTATATTATCTTGGTGCTGAAGAATAATTTTCCATTTTTCTCAAATGACTGGAGAATTTTCACAACCCGAATATAATAATTTGTATTGATAAAGAAATTTGGCTAAAATGGGCAGTGCAGTTCTTTATTATTATTATTACATTACCGTTTAAAGTGACGTAAGCATATTAGAACGTATTACTTTCCGGATTTTATTTCCTTTTCAAATGTTTAAAACAAACCATTTATTTTTAATCTGATATCAATGGTAAAGCAGATGAGATTTTACTTACCGATATACCCATCGTTAGGTAGATCCTGAAACTGGCACAAAACAAATAGCAAACGAAGGTGGGGTTCGTTTCATTTGAAATATCTCGCTTCTCTGGAGCTGTTTGAGTTTCAAAGCACCCTACAATAATGACATGCAATTCTTATAGTAGTGAAAATCATTTAATCATTACATCAAAGTCATGCGCAGGAGTTCCAAACTTCAAAGGGCGTATTTACGGTGTTGGAACACTATATTAGTTTTATGAATAATCTCTTCGCCATTTTATCTTCAATGCAAATATTTTTGGCATGTTATTTGAGTATTTTGATAATTTTTTAAACCAATTCAGATACATTATTAAAATAATCCTTTATGCTTTGGACGAAGAGTAACAGGTTATATGAATATAAATAAATATTCTAAACAGGCTTACAAACAAAAACATCAGTGATATTGAGATGATTTCGGGGAGGGGGGGGGGGCATTGAGAAGAACTTCGAAGGCTGAAAAACAAATCAGGCAAATTATTTGTTACTTACTTGAGTAGAATTATCTAACAATCTATTTGCATTACAAGACAACGGGAAATTGGATTAATTTGTAATTTCAATACAGTATATGGTCTTGACAGATTCCATACATTGGAAATGGACTTTGTAGCTGTGAGACAGGTTCAATAAAACAAAGACATTTAAAATATTCCATATCTCTTTATGCTTATTGATATTGATAGGTAGATCTCTTACATGATAGGACATATTTTTATGAAATGTTGTGTCGTGATGACGGAGTCCGAGTATTTGAGAAAAAATATTGCGAATGCGCTTTTTTCCAAAAATTAACTAACTTTTAATGCCCCTAGTTTAAAATCCATCAAGGATTACAGGCCAAATAAACTAACATAACTATTAACAAAAAGTACCCAAGTGTGTAAACCACGGAGTCTGTTGAACACGAGCACCAATCCAGAAAAACTGATCAAGAGGGAATCCCTGAGGTCGACCTGGCACCTTAAGACCCGTGGTACTGAATTTTCCCTCGTCCCAGGCTCCTAACTGCTGGCAGTTAATGGAAGAATCCTCCCAATTTCTAAGTGTAGTATCGTAATACGCACCTAAAGACAAACATTGTTCATTTCAAAAACACAACAATAAATTTCATAAATATTTTTATTTTTACCTTTTACAGCACTGAAGGAATAAATAAAAAGGCTACGACAACGAACAATGATTAATCTCATAATTCTTATCGAAAACACAAATCAGAAAGATGGGCAAACACGGACCATTGGAAATACCAGAGGTGGGCTCAGGTGCATAAGAGGAGTAAGCATCCCCTGTTGACAAGCCACACCCACCGTGAGCCCTATATCTTGGTCAGTTAAACAGAGTAATCCGTAGTCAGAATAAGTGTTTCAAGAATGACTTAACAATTTGTATGAAATACATCCGACAGCATTTGACCTAATGGAATGTTGTACTGACACACTAGATCGTTATAACGACCATAGTGTTTGCGAAATGCTGACGTTAGACGAGGCTGTAGATGCTCCTGTAACATCAACTTGCGTGTCAGTAGCCTGTCTCGATTTAAAAACTGATCACATGCAGAACAAGCTCTTGCAATTCCAATCAGTTGAGAGATGTAAACACAATATGCAGGTGATAATGGAATATTGCTACATAGAATAGGGCAGTTGACGATGGCGAAATTGAAATCATCCCGCTTGTCATAAAGTTGAATTGCCATATTGTCGTCAGTATCCATTTGTGTAAGTTGTTTGTATTACAGAGTACCGGTCACGATAGCTCAGTGGTTAGAGCGTTCGTTTTGTAACCGGGTAGTCGTGAGTTCGAGCCCCGCTCGTGCCATGGTCGTGTCCAACCTAAGACGTAAACATAGGTAGTGATTGCTCCTTCGCCAAACGCTCGGCGTTTAGAAGTGATAATCACGAATCGTTCGGATATTTCCTTAAAATGGAGGTTCCGTGTCGTAGCAGGCGTTGGCACGTTAAAGAACCCTCACTGCTACGGCCCTTAGCGCTAAGCATAGCTATAAATTTGTGGTACTTCACCTACAGCTGGTGACGTCTCAATATGAGTGAAAAATTCTCGACGGGACGTAAATCAATCAATTAATCAATCTTACAGGGTATAGAATATGGACACATGAGAGAAATGTGCAAACTATATATATATATATATATATATATATATATATATATCCTCATCCAATACATCCTACATCCAATATGTAAACACTCCCCACGGGGATCCGTCCCATGGTTAGAGCAGGTCCTCAGTACCCCTTGCTTGTCGTCAGATGCGATTAAATGGGGCGGTCCTTGGGATGAGACCGTAAAACCCGAGGCTCCGTGTCACAGTAGGTGTGGCACGATAACCCCCCCACCCCCTGCTCAAATGTCATAAGCGCCAAACATAAGTTTAAATTTTGCAGCCCTTTACCGGCAATGGTGCACGTGACGTCTCCAAATAAGTGAAACATTCCCGGAAGGGACATTACACAATATTCAATCAACCAACCAATATGTAATCAACCTTGACATTTATTACTTATACATGAATTTTTATCTTGTTTATGTTAAGTTGACATCTCAGTGCTTTTATCGAGAAATCATATACAATGAAACAGTATATATTTTCCAGCATCGTCCGAGAAAAAGTATCAGATCAACAAAGACATCGGATCCACAAACTGGACAGAAGGTCAAATACATATAAAGCAGAATAATTGAATTTTTCGGGACGACTTGTCCCTTACTCAAGACAAACGAAAAAATTTTATATGAAAGAGTGATAAGTATAAAACCTTTTCGTTTGTCCCGAAGAAAGGGACATGTCTCGAAAATAAATGTAATTGTTTGTATCATTGGTCATTTCATTTTAATTATATATATATATATAACACAAAGCGATCAAATGTACATGTATTTCCAACCTATTCGTGTTCTTTGTCCGTCACTGAAGCCTGAAGCGCTTCTAAATGTTTCCAAGTGTGGTGAACTGTCCCCAAATGAAGCACTTTAAATTTCCCTAATTTGAACACTCTGAAATACCGTACAGCGTGTTTTCTCCCTCAGGGTTAATATTTTATTTGCGAATGTCTATCATGATGCCAAACTGAGTTTGCATTCCGAATACGTAATTTTGCACGAAATATAACTAAGTCAGAGGTACATGTAATACTCTTCAACGTGGGAGGTAAATAAACTGCAGTACGTCGTTTGATTGTGACGACTGTAATTAAGGTAAGTTATCACAAGTTTAGCTTTCGATAAAAGCTTAGAAGGTTAGTCATTTACTTTCCATAATCTAAAGAAAGTTTAAAGTTCATCTACAAATATGCTTCAAAATCAAATGCAAGTTATATATTTAGTAGGTATCATCATATTCCAAGCGGGGAGTGGGCATCGGTCTATGAACTTTGATAAAAATCGTCACTACTGATATTGCTCCATTGGGAAAAGTGAAGGGACATCTCTGAGAAAAAGTGAAGGGACATCTCCCCGGAAAACTACATTTTTTTCATATAAAAAGCATTCAAAGCAAAATATGGGGACGGGAAACACGAGCTGTAAAACCAACACACATCCTTTAACCTTGGTGACGAACGTTCTTCCAAACGAAGATGACCATCATTTATGATCACGGGATGCAGAGATAACTGATCAGGCCAATTCTCGCTCAGAAGAATACGTTACAATGGTGGCAGGAGATGCTGGGCACTGGATCGTAGGTGGGATTTGTTCCATCTTTCCTTTTCTGATGTCTTTCTACCCCTTCCCTGATGCGCCGCTCATCTTAGTTTGTCACTCTGGATTTTGCAAGAGATCACCAATCAGACTGGTTTCTTGCAGTCACTTCCAAAGATGAGTGATATATCACAGTGTTTGAGACCCTCCTGCAGCGTGTCTTTGTATTTGTTCGGCCTACCTATTGTGCGTTTGCCTTTGGACAACTCGTAGTAGAGCAGTCTCTTAAGTAGTCGAATCTCGTTCATGCGGTGAGCATGGTCAGTCCACCCATGCCGAGAGCACAGGAGTATGATTCTTGGTACGCTGCGGCACTTAAATATCTGCTACTCTGACTTGCCACTTGACACGGAGTGGAGTCTTGAAGCATCTCATGTGGATCGCATCGAGTTGCGTGTCGGCTGAAGACGATTCGCAGGCATAAAGCAGGGAGAACTGCTTTTTTATCTAGACTTAATCCACGGCGCTCCCAGACTAAATTCCTCAGTCTGCCAAAGCTGTCCTGGCTCAGGCGATCCTGTAGTCCACTTCATAATCGACTTTTTATGTGGTGTGACAAAATACTACTAAAGTAGTTCAACTTGTCTGAAACTGCTAGTCTCTGGCCATGCCTGGTAATGTCGGTTTCAATGTTGGGGCTGTTAGCTGGTGCTGGTTGATGCAGGACTTTGATCTCTTTGGTAGAAGTGGTGATGCGGAAGTCACCGAGGCTTTTGTGAACAGGCCCATGCTTGTCAGCATGTCGGACTGGGTATTGGCATTGAGTGTACAGTAGGGGCCTCCGTGGCCGAGTGGTTAAAGCATTGCGCTCAAAATCACTAGACTCTCAACTCTAGTCGGCGCAGGTTCGAATCCCGCGCGCGCCGATATATGTGAGAAAGTTTGCCAGTTTACTTTTGGAAGGTCGGTGGTCTCGTCCCGGATACATTGCATCTGGGTTCTCTCCTCCACCTACAAAAACTGGACGCCACTAGATAACTGACAAATTGTTGAGTGTGGCGGAAAACAAATAAACAATCAATCAATCAAATGAGTGTACAGTCGTCAGCGAAAAAAGTCACAGGCTGTGTCTTCATGCACCCTCGTCTTGGCTTGCAGGCTCCGGAAGTTGAACAGGCCACCATTGGTGCTGTAGCGGATGTCGACAACAATGTCTCCGTCACGAAAGCCCATCATGATAACTTGGCGGGACATCCCACGAACTTTGTCATGATCTTCCACAGCCCCCGCGGCAAACTGTGTCAAATGCTTTCGTCAGATCCATGCTCTGCTCCCGACACATCCCCTGTAATTGGCGAGCTGCAAAGATCATGTCCACTGTGCTGCGTGGACTCCACACTGGATCACTGGCAGTAAGTCACGTTCCAGATTTGTATTGAGCCCAGAAACGTCCCAGCAATGGACAGTATGGAGATGCCAAGTTGATTATTGAAGGAGTCCCTATTCCCTCGCATGTAGAGGTGGATGATTAGTGCGCTCTTAAGTTACGGAGGCATCTTTTTCTGGTTCCACGTGGATGTGAACAGGCTTGTGAGGTATTCTATCAGTTTTAAGCCACCAGAGGCATAGACCTCAGCTGGAATGGAGTTAGCACCAGGTACCTTGCCGCTGGATAGCCGTTTGGTGGCTGGGACTTGCGAAAGTCGGGCAATGGCTTACTCATTGATAGTTGAGGGCCTGTTGGGGACGTTTAAAAAGTGTTCTGCACACCGTTAAAATCTTCTCCTTGTCCGTGATCAATTGTGTTCCCATCTGCGCTCAGGAGGGGAAGTGATCCAGACGAGGTAAGACTGTAGATGGCCTTGAGGGCGCTGTAAAAGTTATTCATATGTTTCCTCTCTGTGTAAGCCTGGATAGGGTAAGCTTGCTGGCTGTACCAGTCGTCTTGCATTTGGCGGAGTTCCAACTGGAATTTTCCAGCGGTAACGCAGAAGGCGTCTTTCTTAGAGGCAGAAGACGTGTTGTTGAAAAATAAAAAACGTGAAAAATAACAGCGTGTTCTATATCACAGCTTAAATTAGGATGATGCAATCTGATTTCTCTCTCTCTCTCTCTCTCTCTCTCTCTCTCTCTCTCTCTCTCTCTCTCTCTCCACAAACACACACAGAGAGAAAGAAAATTAAATCTAATACGCATTCTGGGAGTATTACATAAGCAAAGAATGATGAGCTTGACGTGTTACATTTTTACATGATCCTCGACCGAGGCTCGTCGACAATCTATTCAGATGACCAATTTTTAAAGCCTTTCCATCGGAACACGATCCCGATCTTGTAAAATATATAATCGTAAGATTCGTAACAATATAAAAATTAATTTCGTTCACTCCTGTTCATGAAACATTACAAAGTTCAAACTTATTTTTATAGTTTGTCCTATGAAATTACACTGCAAGTTTCAAATGAATCCTTGCAATCATAATATAAAAAGGTCTGCAAAATCAATGGGGCAGACTGACCGACAGACAGAGGGAAGGACACACGAGAAAAAAAACCTACAGTCCCCTTTGGTTGTATTGATTGATTGTTGTTTTCCACCACACTCAACAAAATTTTCATTTATATTGTGGCGTCCATTATTTTATTGGTGAAGAGAGAACCTAGATACAATATACCCGGGAAGAGACTACCGACCTTCCAAAAGTAAACTGGCAAACTTTCTCAATATATCGGCGCGAGCCAGAATCGAACACGGGCCGACTAGAGGTGAGGGTCTTGTGATTTTGAGCGCGATGCTCTAACCATTGGCCACGGAGGGCCTCCCCATTGGTTTTACAAACCGGCCAGTGGGGACTAATAAAGAAAGTAAAGACTAAATAATATACTAGTAAACCTCATCTGAATTTGTGAACGCAGGGAAAATCCACTTTTTCTAAATTCTTTTATATATCGAAATACATGTCCATTCCTTTCATTTTCAAGGATAACACCTTGGCAAATTTTCACCATGCTCCGCTTCCACATCTCATGAAAATTGTGACAAAATATTGCACCTACAATCCGTCGTATTAAGCGCTTCTCTCACCATGTGCCCAATCCCTTGCTTCCCATGTATAGCTTAATGACATAATCTCTACATTATAGAATACACCGCTCGTCAAACCATGTATTGATTTTCTTTACCTTTAAGCGAAAGTTACAGTGCCAAATCACCTTAATCCCAAGAATCAGTAACCAATCTATGCGAAGGTTTTGAACAGTGCACAGATTCTTAAATCCTATTTTAAAGATTTGCTCGGATGAACTTTTTAATAAGAATTCTTTTCAGATTCTATTTCTGAAGAATGACCCGCTTCTTAATTGTGTCTCACTTTTTCCCAGAATTCTAATTCCACGCAAGCAAACTTGAAGTTCTTCACATCAATGTACGTTTGCCAATATATATATCTCTAAAACTATTTGCATACAGGTTTACCAGCTAGAATATCAACAAAATTTACACCGGCGGAAAATAATCTCTATACGGTAATTTGTTAAACTGGGTTAAGCTGTAACCAGCTGTCGATGCTATTTTTTTTTTTAGGAAAGAGGGGGTAAAGTGCGAGTTTTTCCCCTTTTTTCAAAGCAAGTTGCTACAAGGCAACAACATCGTAACATAATATTCAACAAAGCATTCCATTTAAACCCATTCATGGTTTTCACAAAGATTTCCTATTATAAATACGTACTGGCACTGTACTAGCTTTTGAAATGACAACCTACCTCTGTCTCGAGAGTCTACGACTGCAAAAACCGAGAGCCACATGACCAGCAGTACGATATCCAGCCCCCGGGACATCTTAGAAAGCCTACACCAGTCCAAACGATCGGATCCCCCAGAACAGCCCAAAATCATAAATCCGGGATTTATATTAAATGTGTTACAGAAATCAGGATGTTGTGAAACATCATATTGAAATTTATATAATGCGTATAAGAGATAAGTGACTAAAGTAATGTGGCTTAGGATGCATAGCAAGTTTTTCATAATCAAAGCAATCAGTCGAAGTTCATGCATACAATGTCACTCTAAAGTTGCATAGTCCTAAGATGGCGACTTTTCAAACGACATGCCTTTCTAAAAACAAATGTAATTTCCACAACTTTGAATTTTAAAAAAGTGTATGTTAGTGTACATTTAAGGGAGTAACATTGCTCTCAACCTGGAGCTAATTTAACATAAATTCAAATAACTGAAGATATTCTCAATTATTTGAAGATTTCATCAATTCAAATTTGTGCGCAGTAATTGATTGTTGCACTCATCAATTTCAGTTGATGAGAGTAATTATTTAATCACGCATCAATTCAATTATTACTCTCATCCATTCAATTGATGCACTCATCCATGTAGGTGAATTATTGATCGCAAAATTTAATTATTAGCTCGATATAAATTATTTGATTATCTCAATTATTTACAACTTTTTTTGTATAAGGATTTAATGCACATGTCAATTCTTTTAAAGAGAGCAACAAATCAATTAAAGAGATCGTTACTTCAACTGTAGATATGTTGAATTAATGATATCTCTAATCATATATACTGCTTTCTCTGAAAGAATTATTGCCCACATCAATTGGATTGATGATATCATTAAATCAGTTGAAGAGAGCAATAATTCAATTATTGTGCTCATTAATTGGATTATTGCTCTCTTCTATTCAATTGTAGCGCGTATCAATTGATATCAATTCATTTGAAGTGACCAACAAGTCAGTTATAGCGATCTCTTCCTTTAGTACAATTTAAGTCTGTATTTTACAAGTTTCCGCGGAGACCCTACTTCACACCCAGGTTGCCAGGATCCCCTGGATTGGACACATTTATAATACAGTGATTATAAATCATATATCGTTATTATCACTATAAGCAGTGTGATATAATACACATATAATTATTAATAAGACAGATATTGTTGTTATTTTAGGGCTGTTATGATATGTTGGCAATTTCCAAATAGAAAAATTATAGATATTACAAAACATATATGGTATTTCAACTTTTTACCACTTTTACCATGATTCATATAAGCCATACACAACATCATCGTAATTCAATAAACAATGGTCATCCTTTACCCTTAACTACGCTACTAAAGTATTTACAGAACAAAGTACCTGTGTACTACAGGATGCCTCAAGCAGTGGGTTTATGAGGTCTTAAAAAATAATATACATGCATACAAACATATTAATATATATATATATATATATATATATATATATATATAATATATTGTTTTGTACAACTGTTTTTATCTTATAAAAGAAACCTGTCACAACCATTTTCCACGATATCTTAAAGGTTGGAAAAAGAGGTATTTTATCCCATATAGTTTTAATTTCTGGATATTCAAAATCAAAGATATATTAGCCGAGAAAAATCTCTAATCAAAATCTATACAGCAAAAAACTGGGCAGAGCGACATTATGACCCATATTCAGGAAAAAAGATTTAGATTGTTTGGACATGCCTCCAGAAAATAGCCTAACAACATCACTAGTGTTGCTGTCAAATAGCATCTGATGAAGAAAAAACAGAGGAAGACCGAAGAAAAATTTGCGGCGTACAATGACAATTTGTAAAGATCCGTGGTGATATGGAGGAGATCGCAAAGGACTGAGGAGATCTCGGCGGTCCCTGGTAACGGCTTTCTGTGCCTTCAGGCGCGAGGAAAATAAGTAACATTGTGTTCAAAATTTACTTACATCTTTGTTCCATTTGTTTATGTCAGAATATAACAATTCATGAGGTTGTGCTAAAACTTAACGAGACACTACAGCTCATATTGCTCAAAAATCGTAATATGACAATTTTCTCAGAGTTTCTCTGATTTTGTGGCATAGTTGAATGTATAAACCTTTGCGAAAATAGCGCACTTTTAAAGTTGAAAATTCTCGTTTATATGCAAAAATTAATAGCTTTTGAAGGCCCTTTTTTAACAACATTGAGACTTCCTCTTTCGATCTTTGGACGCATGCGCACGGACGGTAAACAATCCAGTGAGGAAGCATACAATAGCTAAACCCTGAATTTTGACAGATTATGTGAGAAAAGGGTTAAAATAGAACGACATACAACTCGCACTAAAATTTACGTGGGGCTATTACTATGACATTCTAGCTATGAGACACAAACGCATGACTTTAAAAGTAAGTGCTATTTTTATCAAAACACGTGGCGTGTTTTTTTAAACATTGTTTGGGAGATGAAAGGTTTTCCGTTACAATAATGATTTATGATTACTTAATTATAAGAAGCAGGAAATAACCCCATACTCGATTAGCGAGTGTGGACCCCTTTAAAGGGTATTTAGATAAGTTTTTATACAACACGTGTGTTGTCACACTGAATCACGTGATGTAAAATGTCCGCGTAAGCATGAAGAAACCATTGAATTCCGATTTATCTTTAAAGCGCAGTTGAGCTCAAATTAATGCATTCCTAATGTTCAAAATTGTCATTATCGCTATGATTTTTATTATTTTATTGATACGTGTTTTAAAAAACACTCGATAAAAATGTGAAAAATGAGCTGTAGTGTCTCTTTAAAATTGAATTCAGCAAACTGTTTGTCACATGTATTAATCACTTTTGCATTATAAATGTTGATTGATTGATTGATTGTATATTGCTTAACGTCCCGCTCGAGAATTTTTCACTCATATGGAGACGTCTTATAAACGATGAACCATTGATATTTTGCAAAGTCAAACTCTTTTGACCATCTGTGCTCCATATACTTTGTTGTTGTTTTCTTATGTTGAAAACAAAATGTTGTAAAAATGGAATTATTTTCCACGATGATTTGGTTTTTAAAATGGAAATATTTTTTGTATGTTTATGAATTCATTTTTATTTTCAACCTCTAGCTTTTTAATTTACATAGGAAGTAATTGTGTCATGTCTTTTACATGTATATCTGTTAGATCTTTCATTCTTTCTCTTGTTTAAATTCAAGTTTGAACTTGTTCATATATTCTCTCAAAACTTTTTGCACACTGCTTTTGACTACGAATCACTCCGTTTTCCTGATCAAGATATAGGGCCCATGGCGGGTGTAACCGGTCGACAGAGGATGCTTACTCCTCCTTGGCACCTGATCCCACTTCTGCTATGTTCAGGAGTCCGTGTTTGCCCTACTCTTAATTGTGTATTCTTTATAGGAGTTATGGATGATCACTGTCCGTTATCTTCACCTTGTCTTACAACAGATGATACACAAGGGCAATAAATGATATACAAACATACATTTCTGGTCAGAGCAATAAGGTATACAAGTTCAGAGTACAAAAACAAGGGGGAAAATATAAAAATCATGGAGAACAGACTAAACCATGTACACAGAGTTTTAAGATCTGGTTTTGACATGAGATCGGAAAATTTAAGTACATTTTGGATCTTACAAAATAGTGTTCGTTAACATAGTGATTTCGTGTGTAAGAAAATGTAGTACACTCTATCTAAAGTGATCAGACTTCCATATAAATCAAAATTTCTATGTATACATCCGACTAGATATCTATATAAAATGTCTGCTTTTATTTTCGGGGCTAATAATTAATTTACACCAATGATACCATTCTCGTAAACACAATGACAAATAAACGAAAGCGCCCCGTTTCACCATATATCATAAAATTTGGGTTACTGCTTTTCAGATAAAGTACATCTACATGTTGTTTATATATATATATATATATATATATATATATATATATATATATATATATATATAAATAATTTGGAATGAACGCCTTCAATAATATCAAGGTTTTTTTTGGGGGGGGGGGGGTTCTTTTCTTTTCTTTTTTTTTTTTTTTTTTTTTTTTGAAATTTCATATTTCACAATATCAGATATAACAACACTTGCACAACCATTTTATCAAATATGTCTAACTACAAGGTTAAATTGTCTCATTTTCCTAATATCCCATACACTGCTTTTCTAGCTTTTAAAAGGGGATTATATCTATAAAAAAAAAACCCACACACAATAACAACAATAACAAACAAACAATACAAAACCAAAACAAAAAAACAAAAAACAAACAAACAAAAACAAAAAAAACAACAAAAACAAATCAAAAACACGTCATCAGCAGATAAAACTATTGGTACAGAATTCATTTTCTACTGAGGTAGGAAAGCTTGTAACCTACTATATCATTATCAGCTAGAAAAGTTTTATATTAATCGTCGACATATACAGAAAATAAAAATAGAAATAAATTTTCTCTCTAGCGGACTCCGAAATTACAAAAGATAAAATCGGACTGTCGTATCATTCATTCTTATAAGTCATTTTAAAATTCCTTGACCTATCGTGGTAGCTCAGTGGTAGAGCGTTCGCTTCGTAACCAGAATGTAGTGAGTTCGAGCCCCACTTGTGCCACAGCAGCGTCAAACATTGGGAGTGATTGCTCCTTTGCCAGATACATGCGAAAAGTTTGCCTAAGCAGCTCAATAAAGTACAAGAAATCAACTTGACGCAAACGTCAAAAGTATCTGGCCGCAGAAGATGTGAAAGAAATTATTCGATTTTTTATGATATTTTTTAGATTGGTCCATACTGACGATATGCTTTTTGTTCATCCGTTCAGGATAAAAATCAAGTTTGAAGTCATATTTGATCAAGATATTTTGATTGTTTTAGTAATCAAACCCAGTCACTAGAAACAATTTTACTAGGAAGATAACGACATGTTTGAGGTGTTCAGTTGTCTGGACTCGACTTCCCTTATCACCTCAAGACCATTTGAATATATTACTAGTTGTGTGGATTCGCAAAAATTCTCTTAAATCTGCACACTCTTTTTATATTTCACGAACGAATAATAATGTAAATGAAATACATCGAACCCAAAACAAACGTGGTACTAATTGACAACTATAATGTTTATTACATTTTAAAGTTAATTTCAAATACACTGATATATATATATATATATATATATATATATATATATATATATATATGTATATATATATATATATATATATATAGAGAGAGAGAGAGAGAGAGAGAGAGAGAGAGAGAGAGAGAGAGAGAGTATACAACCCGAACGCTAATATTAATAATGACTTCTATTCACTTAAATATTCACATAATTTTGAAGAAAGAAAAAATGATCAAAAAATGTTAAAGTCAATGTCACACAAACGCTTGCAGTTTGAAATTCCATATCAGAAGACACTGTGCGGCCTATAATAAGTTTTCTGGAAAGTCAGATCGCCTAATCCTTGTGAATAGGTTTATTGAAATCTATTAGTACATGTTTCACATTTCGAACCAAGTTCAAACTTCATGGTTGGTGCCCATGTTATTGTATTCATAATCATTAAACCAAAAATTATCAATGATTGGGAACAATTTTTTAAAAAAAAAAAAAAAAAGGGGGGGGGGGGGTATCACGCTTTCTGACCTCTGACCACATTGTTTCAGTCAACAAAATTGGTATAGATCATTGATTATTTTAAAAAAAAAACATCAAGAATTTCGGAAGCTTAGGCGACCAACAGACACAAAAGACCAGACATGGTCATGGAGGGATATAATGTATTTAAGATATTCGCTCTCTCTCTCTCTCTCTCTCTCTCTCTCTCTCTCTCTCTCTCTCTCTCTTCCCATCACTAACACTTCATTAAAAGTAAGTCTCTCTTCTACGGCTTACCATTAAAGCAGATCCAGCGGACCCAATCTAATCCAAAACGATGCATACAGAATCATCTCAGGCACCCGCAAATATGACAGCATTAAACCATTACTATGCTCCCTTCATTAGCTACCAGTTCAGAAAAGAGTCATCTTTAAAGACATTGGTGTTAGTGTACAAAATAGTCAACATGGCTCCATCCTATCTGCAGGTTATGCTCCCTCCAGAACTCTGCGGCCCAGTGATCAGGGCTTACTACAAGTACCATTTACCACCTCATCTGCGATTCAAACTCAAGCTTTTAGTGTGGCTGGCCCTAAACTATGGAATGCTCTACCATATGATATAAGAACTGTCGTTAATCTCTGTATCTTTATATCTAAACTAAAGACTCATCTGTTTGCAATTCATTACAACTAGTCTGTGTTGATGAACTCTCAAGTCAAGATCACTATGTTGAGCAATCATAACGAACTCCTTATCTTCACCTACTATTTATTTTTTCATACACAACTTATTTCATTGTTATTTAAATAGCGTTTAGAGCAATATGGATTTTACGCTTTACAAAACAAATTTATTATTATTACTAAATAGTATAAAATGTGTACTCACCATATTGTTTTCGGGCTTCTGTCCTAAAGCGACACATCCAGAAATCTAACTCGTCATTTGAAACAAATTTAAAAGGCACAGGAGCAGTTTTCTATCACTCTTTCAGTATGTCTGATCTGTGTGTTGGTCGCCCAGGTTTTCCACATTTTCATGATCATTCTAGAAAACGCGTGGAAGTCTTCTATTAAGCCCGAAAATGTCCAAAAGAATAGTAATGGTAACTTTGATATAATAATGACAGTATTATTAACATTAGCCATTCAAAAAGATATGGCAGACATTCTTGAAACATGGATGAGTATATTTTGAATTTGTATTAAAAGCCTAACTATTCTTGAAAACTGTTCACTGTGGCTGTTGAATACAGGTAAAACTCTCCTTGGGGTATTGATTATCAAACTTAGCCGATACAGACTTTCATCATTTAGATGATAAAAGGTACCGAAGGGTTATAATACATTCTATGCAAGGTAAAAAGTAGTCAATGTTGATGAGATATGCTCATTGATGTTTAAAAGAAGAAGGAGAAAGAAACAAAAATGAATGAGAGAAAGGCATAGCAGTAATTTTTCGCTGAATCTTTTTAAATATTTTTTTCAAACTTTTTTTTTTTGGTCTAGAATGAATCACCTGATTTCTCCTTGTTACATCCAACGCTGTTGTTTACTGGATTCTATAGAATTTGAGGACAATAAAACTTGTTTTCTTAAAGTCCTAAAGCCGTTCTCTTTAACACTCGATTGTTGTAAGTTCCTAATGCAAGTGATTCCGGCATCAGTAGTCTATGAAATGCATGGGTTCTCATATTTGATTGTGTGTTTTGTTTTTTCTTAATGTAACTTTTTGGGAAATGTCACATCTAAATGATACTCAGTGCTACAACCCAATTGGACGGCTGGAAGCAGGTGTTTCGCAGTTTGTAGATGCAAACGATCTCAATGTTGCAGATATCAAAAGTTCAGCATGGTTCAACAAATGATGGTCATGTAACAGGTAGTGGACGTCAGCAGCACAGGACAGCTTCATCCGATTGCGTCATCTTCAGCAGCATATCATTCACAGTATCCAGCGGTTTGCAGAATAGCCGGTCACTGTTTGCAATCGACCACGTGATGCTGGAATTAGAGCACACAGACCTGTTTATGACATTGTATCGCTGGAACAGACTTCAGTGGCCTCATACTCATAGAGTATGGCCGCGGCAACGCTGACGGGCAGTTTGATTCAGTTTTTACTGCATAGGTCTGATGGAAGACTCGGGGTGTATAGATACTAAAATGAACGTTTTGCGTAAAATGGCACCCAGGAGACTGATTGATTTGGAGAGGTAGTGTTATAATGTAGGTAGCAATATCCTATATACAGACAGGACAGCATTGGTTCACAGGGTACCTTGACGTTTCAACGATATAATGATTAAGTCATACAATCACACGTGGTTCCGATAATGCAGCATTCCGGAGCAGTATTCCAACATGACAACACCAGACGACATACTGCTCGTCTAACACGTGACGTTCTGCAATGACACAATATCCAGTTTCTTCCTTCGCCAGATTTGAGCCCTATCGAGCTTGCATGGGACGAACTGGATAGGCGAATCCACCAAAGACAACCGCAGCCTCAGACTTTATAACAACTGGCCTAAATTCTGCGGTTAGAGTTGAACAACATCCCTAGAGAGATTTTAGAAACTTATCATTAATTTCGTCAATGGAAAGGCTTTGTCAGGCAGTCATGGGGCACACTATATATTGAATTTGGGTGACCTTGAATGAGTGTAATTATTATTAGTGGTTGTGATACTTTGATTATTAACCCAGTGTTTACATCATTTTGGTGTCACTAATAAATCAATTATTCTAAGTAGTTCTCGTGTCTTAAAATGAATACGAAATTGTACTATGCGCTCTTTCCTTTTGGTCAGTACATATGAACAAGATCATCCACATAATGTATGTGCTTACAATCCTGTCCTTCACATTTATTCGATAAAGTACAATCTGTGAGTGACCTATCTGCTCTTGAGGAGTACACGCGGCTGTATAATATTATGTTATATCCGTAAAAACTTGACCTTTATCATTAGTACATATATAAAAGTTGATCACACTGATCAAGGAACGGGGCTGTTCGACATATGATTATCTACACCTTTTCCTAATTCTAAAGGCATGTTATTCCATTCATACTGCACTTCATATAATTACGAAACTACATTATGCAATGCACTGATTTAACTGATATCAAGCTTCCTTCAGTAGATAAGTACATTACAAAAAACTTTCTTGTCGAAATTGATACATGCGTGTATTTATAACTCCTGGTAATTTATACACGCATGAAGACTATATTATTACATTAAAAGAGTAGACTAGTCAATACTCAATTTTCATGGAGATAAATAGAAAAGTTAAAAGGAAAACAAGGCTGACAAGAGTGTATATATATATATATATATATATATATATATATATATATATATATATATATATACGAGTGTCAAATAAAGGCTGTAAAGTCGATATGGATTAACAGATATACAAGTCAAATAGTAAAAAGTATAGGAAAGCACTTCCTGAGGACAGGGGCATAAACTTTATATATCTGATTAAATTAATGTACGAGATCAATTGAGAAATGCTCTCTGGCGTGCTTCAGACCGATTAGGGCTCACGATGGGTGTGACCAGTCAACAAGGGTTGCTTACTCCTCATAGGCACCTTTGATATGTCCAGGGGTCCGTGTTTGTCCTACACTTAATTTTGTATTCTTTATAGGAGTTATGAGATTGATCACTGTTCACTATCTTCCCCTTTTCACCAAGAAAAAGTGTCTTCAACGAGTCCATACCAATGTATGAAAGAACCAACCATCAGAAAATACTTGGCTAAATTCTTTTATCAAATGCAAAATACAAAAAAAAGAAAAAGAAAAAGAAAGAGAGAGAGAGAGAGAGAGAGAGAGAGAGAGAGAGAAACCACTTTTTCAACAATCTTTGAGAAAATGGCTTTCAAAGATATAAATATCAAAGAAACTCTAATATTCATATCAGATTAATTGATGGTTGATAATATACAACGTGTCACGAAAAGCCTGAATATAGACCATACCATTGTAGTATTCACAAATAGTCAAAAACTGTGTTTTAAGTTATACTGTTCAGTTGTAAGCGATGAGCACAAAAAATATGCCTTTACATCAAAATACTGTTTGTCAAAAACTTGCAAAATTCCACCATGGAAAATAAAATCAAAAATGGCCAGAAGTGTTTACAATAAACATTTTTAATTTCTTCTTAGTAACTATCTTTCCAATTCTTTTCATATTTGGTATACATGTAAAACATTTAAATGGGACAAAGGGGACAAGGATGGGCAAAATCAACCAAAAATTCAGCAATTTTCAAAAACCTTTCTTCTCTACAACTGTACCTCTGTAAGAAAAAGTATATGCTATTAGTCATATAGAGCAGGAAGGCCTCTTCTACGCAAATGGAAATTTTCATCATCCCTGATAGAGGTTCTGACTCCATGGCGGGGACCAAACTTGGTATATAGTGCTTATGTATAGAACATTTAAATAACATCTTTGCATTGATGCTATTGATACTAATTGAGACTAAATGGATATTTAGAAGAAGCAAGTAGCCCTTTATAAAAATTGTAAATTTTCATAACCCCAATAATATAGGAGATTTTGTACCAGGGTGGGGCTGGAGTGATCATAGTGATTACATATTTAAACAGTTTTAGTTTCTTGATAACTTCCCGTCCAATATTCCTTTGAAATTTGATATGAAGTCTTTGGGACACGAAGGATATAAATTATATATTTCAAGTAATTATTCTGGGTTGTGTTTAAAGGATTAATAGAAAAAAAGAATGTGAAGCAGAGATGGGGTCGACTACTTTCAAAGTAATTGATTAAATTACAATTACTTTGGATTTTAGAAGTATCGATACAAGCTGATTACTTCCATTTTTAAAAGTAATCGATTACATTAGATTACTTTTCTTGTAATCATGATTACTTGTGATTACTTTAGATTACATTTTTTTTATAGGTTTTTCCTAGTTAAACGCTTAATGTTTAGGAAAGAAACAATTTACATTTGACAGTAATCTTTATTCTGATATCAATACTTATTTACAAGCTTTTTCATTTCACTTTATCATCATTAGCATTTGACATGTAGATGATGGTTGGTCGTCAGGAAACTCGGAATGTTGGATAGCAGACATGTTAATCCTAACAAAGTCAAACTCAAATTGCCCCAGAATGATATTTCAAAGTATAAAAGCACAGTAGGTAATTGTTTTCCAATGTGCCCAAAAGCAATAGCTAGTATTAGCAGGATTCTCTCGCTGCATGGTGAGTGGACATAAATATAAACATACCCAAGGGCAATAAGGAATAATGCTAGCAAATTTAAAGAATGAACCGCATTCTCCGATTATCACTAATGAGTTATATGATTCCAATCATTTGATTTTACCATTGTAATCATGATTACAGGACTTTTTTCAGAGTAATCAATTTAATTACGATTACTTATAATAGAAAAAAATTGGATGATTACTGATTACTCAGCAACCTGTAATCAGTTACAACTAATTACGATTACTGATTACCATTACTTCATCCCTGATGTGAAGAAAAAAATTGTGAACAAATTAAGGGCGTCAAGGAATTTTGTCGCTCTTCAATATTGTGTATTTGGTTCTCTATAGGACTGTTCTTGGCTGGAAATAGCTAATTAATCTAGGTTTGAGTTAAAGGGCGAAGAGAAAAGTGTGAAGTCTAAAATTTAACTCACTCAGGCAGTTTGGGAAAAAAAATCCGTTCTAGACTTTAGCAGAGAAAACAGAATGCAAACAAATAATATTGAGTAAATCAAGTTGTGGGCGTCAGGGATTTATGTTGCTCTTCAAAATGGGTTGTTTGGTTTTCTATAGAAATTAATAGTTTATCGTCTGTACTCTAAACAAGTATGAATTCATTTGTTCTTGAATGGGATTAGTTAATCTGGAATGAGACGGTAAACTACCATGAACAACTCTTATAGAAAACCAAAAACGCCATTAAATTTTGAAGATGACAAAAATTATTTAAACTTTGTCTAGATTAATTATTTCCGAGAAGAACGAACCGGTTTTTTTTTCCCACTTGTTTGAATTATTCAACTGCAGCAGAGACAAGCTATATGTACATATGATATTTATGTGATGAAAATGTACGTGGACTGCCATAAATAAACGATTATATAATACATCTTGAAAGTTGATTGTCAAAAGAACGCGATAAGAATTACTTAAACAATGAAATATTAGTATCAGAGTGTCGATATCTTTTTTTTTTTTTTTTTCTTTTTTTTTTTGAAGTTAGAATGTTTTTATATGTGAGGCTTGGGGCTATATTACTATAGAATTAAAACTGAGAGAGCACCGCTTCGATTTAAAGTCTCCATGCACGCGCAGAAGCCGGGGACAACTACCTACTGATCCTGTTACACATCTCGATCTTTATATATATATATATATATATATATATATATATATATATATATATAACTGAACAAATTCTAGCTGCACGTTGTTGTCAACATTAGCACGTGCACAATGCTCTAGAATCTATGGTTAGACATGTGACGATCACGTGGTTTGATCGGTGCAGACGAAGAAGGGTGCTTCAACCAGTTATAGACAGTCATTCATATAACTAACGGGGGGAAAAAATCAGCGGAATAACTATTCATAGGAACCGGTAAATCTTGCCTCTAATAATAATGGTAGGTGCCTAGGCCTATACAATATCCTGTCCACCCCCCATGGGTTATGGTATATAGGCCTCTACTATTATTTATTTTTAATGATTCTGTTGAAGTAATATACAAGGATGCAGAAGTGAGTAGGCGTCTGTATTCCGCTAATTTTGTTTTATTTATTCATACATTATGGCGTGTTTTCAAAAATATTGTTTAGCGTACAGTAGTTTAAATTAATCCTTGAATATTGTTTTGATTATAGATCTAAACTTCTTTAAAAGCAAACTCTTACCACATGGTACTGTACCTAATGACTTATAAGAAAATTTTCATACGTAAAATACAGTGCAAATAATTAATACATAAAATAAAAATGTATCAAACTAAGAAATTCTACACTATATCTAGATAGTATGTATATGGTAAAGTTAACTGAATACAAAAGAAATATCTATATATCCTGGTACATGCTCATAGACCCCCTCCCCCCTTTCGACTAGTACCCCCCCCCCCCCCCCAACTCATATATCATAATATTTAAGAATTTGTGCCAGAGTATGTCTTTTCAAATTATTTTAGATATCCACAATGAGCAGGCCTAGGCAAGTAATCTGGAAGCCAGGTATTGCTGCACCAGTTCTGAAGAAAAATTCCTGCTTGTCAGAAGATGCACAGCTTGTTCTTGATGCAATTCAAAGAGAGCAGAGCAAGGGTCATTGTGATCAGAAACTTGGAGGTTTATACCATTCTGTTGTCAAACAAATGGAAACTCATGCAAAGAGTTTTCAAAAGAATAGATAAATCATGGATTCAGAGAGAGGGTTAGAGTGATGAATTGAAAATCAAGTCTTTATGACTCTGAAATGCATTCATTATTGGTAATGATAAACTAATTAATGTACTATTATTTCAGTACATATGAATATTTAGTGTGTGTGTGTGTGTGTGTGTGTGTGGGGGGGGGGGGGGGGGGGGGGGGGGGGAGGGGGAACGGTAAAGTCTTGTTTAATTATAAAATTCTGATTTTGCAATTTTTCTTTACAGATGTATCAAGTTACTATAGACATATTTATGAAAAGAAATTCAGTATGGTTTCATCAACAAATCGTAGTCCGTTTAACATTAAAACAGAAAATGATTATTCTCTGTGTCAAGGCCAGGGTTTCTTTGCTAGGAGTGATACAGTTAAAGTGGACAGAGGCCTTTCGAATAAACATGGAGAAAATGAACAAATTGATTTTTCTGATATTCGTTCTGGTTCTCAACCGCAGTTCTTCCAAAATGGAGTGAATGAGATATCAAAAACTCCATACCAGAAACCACTTCAAAGTGAGGTGAATGATTCCACTGGCACAAATCAGTACACAGAATGCAGTATTACACTACCTTCAGATTATCAAAAGCAAAGTTCTGTAAGCCTACAAAGCAAACCATGGAAAAGTGATCTGTGCCAAAGCTATTTTATCTGTAATGAAGAAAACTCGGTGAAATTGGAAGCAGGTAAATTAAACATTAACTATATGGCTAACATAGATAGTAGTGGTGGACCTTATGAAGAAACAAGAACAAATGTCAGCATTCTCCCTCCTACCATACAGCAACACAAATGTAAACAACCAAATAGCAGCTCTATCAAGAACAGCAATATTCCAGATCAGCTAGCGAGCAGTGTATCATTAACGAGAGAACCTGAAAAAAAAGTGCACTCTCAGGTCTTCCTTTCTCAAGATGAAATTATGAATGACATAAATTTGGAGTTTCCAAAAGTTTTAAAATCAGCAGAAAATTTTGAAAAGAAACACTTTAAAGAGAATATTCTAGCTGAAGTTGAAAGGACTCCATGTGCCAAAGCTTCAAGGAGAAACAGCACTATCAGCTCAAATATTGCAAGAAGATTATATGAGCATAAGAGAAAGAGGCAAGCTAATATATGATTTCTTATATGAAATGTCACATGTAAATTTTAGATAGTTCAGATATGAATGTTATTTCTAGACAATAATTAAAAGGTTTTTAAATGTGTCCTTGCACTTGTATAAATATAGCTAGACATGAAAACTGCACGAAATGGCTATAGTATTATCATATTTCTAAATGAAATCTGTTTTCACTAAGTTTCTTGCATTCATGTTATGTAAAGGCCACATGGTTGCTATGTCACTTGTTACCACATACTGTGATTTTATTGTAATTTGAAGGCAAGAAAATGGAGAACCTGGGACTGTGTGTAACAGGGAAGGTTTGTTTGGTTGTATGTTATTTTATGTTCAACTCAAGAATTTAATTTTTTACTAATTCAGAATTATTACCTTGATTAGCTTTAGAGGAAGGGTCACAAATTTGACCACTCAAGGCTCTAGTAGCATCTAAGGGTTCTCTACTGTGCCTATCATGATATGAGACCTCTGTTGTTTTAAGGTCATATCTAAAACACCCATAACTGTATTACATTTTTAATGCTGGGTGCTTAGTGAAGGAAGAGTCTCACCTATGTTAAATTATTGGGTTTGGTAAAGTATTGGTATAGACAGTTGAAACTGGGACCTCCCAGTTGCAAGGTTTGTACCCTAACCAGTAGGTTACTGTGACCAAAAACTTTACTACTTGTAAACTAACTTTTATCATCCTGTTTATCTTAAGATTTTTACAGATCAGTTTCTAATTTTCAGTAAAACAGATAAAAAAGAAAATACTGACTCAGTACTTTGTGCCCTACAAGAGAAATAAAGATGATGAAGTAAGCAGCCTGTAGCAGTCAATGTTAGAATCATGCAGAAGATGTTTAAAAGGCTTTGAAAGCTTTTGATAATTGTTCCTAAAGTTAACCATGTTATATATTGGTCCTTGTGTTTGTGTATACACTATTGAAGGTGTGTAATATTAGGAAATTAAAGGAGACTTACCTGTAAAGAATATTGCAACCCCACTCCTAGATCAGTATTCAACTCAATATAGGAATATTTTCAGTAAAAGTGGAAAGTATTTATTAAATTGAAATGATAGGTTATATAATCCAACCTAGCTTCTATGGGAGGGATATCAAGGGTGGGCAATGTTCCTTGGTGCTTCAGATAATTCCAATCAGTTTGCCATACAGGTAAGTCTCCTTAAGTTTCCTAATTGTCCCTCATCACCAAATCACACGGGTATCATGTGAGATGTTTAAAGAAAATATTCACATATTGAAAAATATGTTTATGTTATGTAATATAGAAAGGAGAAAATTTGTGACTGGATCAGAAATTCAATCTAGGACCCCTGCATTACTACTCCAGTCTTCATGAAAAATTTTTTTTACTGAATACATTGCCCATGGGGCATGTAATTTTATCAATTCTACCTACCTAAAGAGAAAAAATGATGAATCCTGCATCCATGTGATACTGTGAATTAAGCATGTTTACTTGGTACTAATACTTTGTGTTTGATGCTCTACTAAAACCATCTGTATGACTATGATTTATGCATTAAATGTTAAGTTATACTAGAAAATATTCTTACACAGGAATGCCCATATAACATTCTTGACGAGAATAATCGGCTGCATGAACTGACATTATAATCTACATTCCCTATGATTAGAAAAGGAAAAAATTTTCTTGCACAAAATTGGATATGCCCGGTGGGCTTCTGCATATGCAATTTTTACATGCCCACTCCTGATTTTACCATGCCTCAGGCATCAGGCTACTAGGTTATTTTGAAGATTGCTAGTCAAGTGCTCGAACCATCAAGCTGCCCAGGCTGACACCCATAGTCCATACAGCCCTAACTACTATAGTAAAATACAGAACATATCAGGTAATGGACAAAGTTTTATAATGTGATTAAATTATCAACAGATGCACTCATTGAACGTGTAGTGGCACTTGCACAGGGTTGCAAAGAACAATAAAAAAGTTTAGGAGCCATGTGGGTCCCCAACTTTACAAACATTACTAGCCCACACAAATATTTTGGGACTCATAGTTGAAATAACAATTTTATCATAAACTTATCTACCAAAAATTATTAAACCCCTATGACAATAACATGTTGCTTTATTAACTTCTATTCCATTTCTACTTTAGGTTCACACAAAAGATCATTTCCCTGATTTTCGAAAAAGAAGAGACTCACTGGGGGCTGTCAGGGAAACTTCCATGTGATCTTTTCAATGAATTTCCACATGTTTACTTTCCTGTGATCTTCACATAATGGGGTTTATAAGGCATTTTATAGATAATGAAAATGAAAATGAATGTGCATTTAAAAGTTGAGTCAAACTGTGAGCTGTTTCCAGAAAAGTTCCAGTGAACATTTACTTGCTATAATTTAGTCACCCAATAAAATTAATCACATTTGCAAGTGAGTGTTATTTGCAACTTTGTTGCAGCAGCACAAGTGCTATGCTCTGAGAACTTGCTGGCTGGTATCAATACCAGATTTAGCTTCCAGTGAGAAGCACTGTCCTTATATGCTCCTTGATATGGCTTTTGGTTGTAAAAAGAATTATTGTCTTATCCTCGCTACTTAAAATATTTTCAGTTTTTGATATAAACACGTTTATGAATAACACATGTAGCATAAGAATATAGTAACTTTGATATTATACTCCTATGGGTCCACTGAGAACAATTTTGTGGACATCTAAGTATGAGAGTATGTGGGCAGAGGAAGACACGAATTTCTATGAGTCTAAAGACCATAGGTCATGGTCATAGTAAGTAAATAAACATTGTGAGGGGATGCTCTGTGATGCTGTTATTTTTTTGTTTTGTACAGATCAATATAAGGTAACAAAATAATCATTGAAATGTATCTCTGCATTTGAAATATATGTACCGGAGAGAAGGAAATTGGATTCATCACTGAATAAAAACATACTTGCAGTGGGTTAGAATCTGGTCAAATTTCCACACTCCTCAAAATTTGAACATTAAAGAAGTTAATATTTCATTTTCTTCAGCAAAGTGATTGTGGATTAAAAGCAAAGTCAGGTTCAAGCTGTAATATAACAGAGATGTCAGAGAGTGACAGGAGGAGGGTGTTCGATAAGATTCTGAAGAGTAAAGAAATAGCCATTACTCTTCTTTACTCAGATGGCTCCACACAGCTGAGAGAATGTACTGATAATAGCAGTTCTAAGGTAAGTTGATATCGACATAGTGCTTTGCCTGTAAATAAACTGAGTTTTTACTTTTCATGAAACAACAAAAATAAAATGGTCACAAAAATTAAAGCTATTGGTGCAACATACTTTTGCTTAGCTGCAGAACTGTAGCATTATGGTTTTATATTTTAGTCTTTGACCATAAAATATAAAACCATAATGCTACAGTTATGCAGCTAACTTCTGCTTTCAAATGTGTATAATAATTTGTTCTGTTTTCTAACTTAATTCAGTGTTGTATATATATGTTGTTTGTTGTACACACTGATCTTACGTTTTTCTATCAGGTTGGCTTTTTTTTTATCATTATCATTATTTTTTCTTTTACTAGTTTTAGTATAATACTAGAAGTTTAAATACATATCTATTGCCTTAAAGTTAAATTGATACATGCGAATGCCAAGTACAATTTGGTACATTGTTTATGCATTGGCACTCTAATCCATTCAGGAAAACAACAAAAAAAGAAAAGAAACACACCCGTAATGAGAAGAAAGTAGTGTTAAAACTAAAAAGTATATTCAGTAGACTATGTGAAGAATGAAAGCTTTTTTTTTTTAATAATGTATTTTGCCGTCCTTTGGTATTTATATGCATCCCCTTTATTGGACCTGAAAATAATGGAAAAATCGAATTTGTGTATTATGCACCAAAATTCTGACCCTTGTCAATATCACTAGAAATCTTTATAAAATAAATTTAGTCCCCAACAAAGCACTAGAATTTGCATACAGCACAGCAAGTTTTGGAAGAAAATGGTCATTTTGTCGGTAATCTTCACTGAATATCTTTGAAGAAATAATGTTAATTTCAGCAAAGTACACGATTTCATAGCATTAGACTCAATATTTCTCTGTTTAAACTTCAAATCAATTAAATAGCCGACATAGAATCCAATGTGTATGTATCAATGCACTACCACAACCTGCGAAAAATCATGTACAAAGTTACGGTATACTGACCCCCTTGTGGGGTAATTGTAAAATCTATTATAATCAAAACAAATAATTTATTTGGTGCCATAAATAATACTAGTGATCATTCTGTAAAAACACTGCTTTGGAGATGGTAGTGAAATGAAGAATTCAAACATAACCATCTGAAATTTTGCTGCATTTACAGGTAGATGTTTAAAATACAAAGGTTCAGCCAAAGATCCTGCTTTATTCATCGGGGAGGGGTGGGTGAGTCCAAAAGGCCGGGGACCTGGGACCTGATTCCAGGGCAAAGACTCTGGAATTTTTATGTTTTTACAGATAGTAGACTATGCAAAATTTGCACCCAAAAGTGTGGTATGGTAATTTTTATATTATGATCTTGGATTTTGAAATCGCCCCAAATGAGAGAATGAAGTCGATCTAGAGAGTTGATGAAGCAATATTAAACATGATGTAATGTCAACTTCTTTGTCAGTAGCCTGCTTTGATTTAAAAACTGATCATATGCAGAACAAGCTCTTGCGTATCGAATCAGTTGGGAGATATAAACACCACATGCAGGTGATGATAGAATATTGCCACTTAGATAAGAGAAGTTGACAGTGGAGAAATTGAAATTATCCTGTTTGTCATAAAGTTGAGTTGTTAGTTTGCCACCAGCATCTATTTTCAGTAAAAATAACTAATTATGAAGCAGATGTGGAAGACTCTGTGTGTCTTTTATATCAAGTTCACTGGAATATATCAAATCAACATATGAATGAAAATGATCATTGTTGATAGATAATGCCAAAAACAGGAAGATTACTTTGCTCACTAGCGAGTGAATTTCCAGTATACAATACAGATGACAACAACTATTCAGAGGGGGTGTCAGTTAAAACGTGTATACAACAATTACTTCATAGAACATGTGCTGGTCATGATCATGTACTTAATTAAAAAATGAAGAAAACCTTGAACTTTCCATTGTTATCTGTTACAATAGTCACACATTAACTTGGTAAAGAAATAACACTGAATAATAATAATAATAATAAAAACTAAGTATATTTTGTGTACATCCACCATTTCTTGCATTTAGATACACCTCTTCATAGGTAAATCTGTGCTTTCATATATTTACAAAATCAACTAGATGCTGTCATAAGACAAGTAATACCCACATGCAAGTGTTTGATTCTCCATTGTACTTGTATAATAGCAAAGAAGAAGCCACAATTCATTTAATAATTTTCTTGAATATACAGTCAAACCTTGTTATCTCGAACTCAATGGGACTGAGAAAAAACTTTTGAGATATCCAAGGATTCGAGATATCGAGGGTAAAATACTTTAAAAATAAGTTGTTGGGACTTCTGAATCACTTCGACATATCCATGGTATTCGAGATATTGATGTTTGAGATACCGAAGTTAACTGTATGTATATAAAATGCTCAGGTGAGAATATGACCTCTGGGAGGAATATGTTAGTGCTACATAGCTAGAAGTTACATTTTTTTATCTTGATTTCAGATGTATTTTATATATACGTGGGTGAGTCAATAAGTAACCAACCTAACTTATTTCCGGTTGAGATCCAACTCTTATTTTTTTTATGTAATTGCCCTCTAGTGTGATGCACTTAGACCAACGGTGTTCAAGTGCCATCAGCCCAGCACTGAAAAAGTCAGGGTCCTTTCCATTGATCCACTCCTCAACTGCCATCACAACTTCTTCGTCAGACCAGAAATGACGTCCATGGATATCTTTTTTCAAGTTTGGGAATAGGAAGAAAATGCTAGGAGCTAGGTCAGATGAATAGGCAGGATGTGGTATTAATTCATATCCGTTTCGCTCTACAGCATCCATTGCAACTTTGCAAGTGTGGATTCTCGCATTGTCCTGTTGCAGCAAAATACCATTAGAGAGTTTACCTTGGCATTTTTCATGGATGGTAGTTCTAAGCTGCTCTAGCAAGTTTGCATAGTATACTTTAGTTATTGTACTTCTCTTGGATAAAAACATAATAACACCTTTTGCATCCCAAAATACTGTGGCCATCACCTTGCCAGCAGATGGTTGCATGCGTCTTGAACGTCTTTGGCCTCATGGACACCGGCCCTACCCACTGACAATTCTGAGCTTTATTCTCTGGCTCATAATAATGAACTCAAGTCTCATCTTCAGCCACCAGATGCAAAAGAAAATCATCATTTGACCTAATACACTTCAACAAGGCTCTGCATATTGATGCTCTAGTGCCATTTGCTCATTGCTTAGAGATTTGGGGACCTAACGGACAACTTCCACATACCTAAACGATCATGTAAGATTGTTGAAACACTAACATGTGAAATGCCTAATGCCTGTGCTATTTCTTCTACCTGAATTCACCTATCAGAGTATACCAGATCCTGAACTTTGTTACATGTTTCTTCATCGGTGGCATCCAGTGGGCGTCCAGACCTGGCTTCATCTTCTAATGATGTTCTATTACGTTTGAAATCCCCTTCCCAGAATTTAACCTGAACATAAAATGGCATAGAAAACCCATAAACATCAGCTAATTCGCTGTTTATTTCCTTGCCTGTTTTACCTTTTAAACACAAGTACCTAATTACAGCATAGTACTCAACTTTAGATGAAGAGCATGTCTTTGCATCACTAGCCATGTTTGACATTCAATATCTTATTAATGAATGACTCGATATGTGTTCAACTTTGTACCCAGGTATAAAATATGTATTGAAACAAGGCATGAAAATTGTTACCGTCTCGGTCAATCGGAAATGGGATACTTATTGACTAGCCCTCATATGTACATGTGTAAAGCACTGGCTAGTGGTAATGATAATGTATACTGTTTAGATGTGGTAATGAGCATGTGGCGGTAATTTTGAAATATAGTGGTAATTTAATGCAACCTGGCCTCTTATTTTAGAAACTCATAACTTGATAAAGAATAAATTCATAACTTAAGAAATAACAAATTATGCTTGAAAAGAAGTTGTGGAAGAAAGATTAAACTACCTACTACCACCACAAATATATTCTTGTTGCACATGACACAATGCACTGCAGACTCTAGGTTTATGTTCATCATTTTTCTATCCCATTTCCAATTCCAATCATCCTCTGAGAGATGAGTTGGCTACTGCATAAAATGTAAGACGAATTCTGGGAACCAAGTTTTTCTATAGAAATGTCAATTTTCAACTCCCATTTGATCGCCAGGGTGAAAATGAAAATCTGAAATATAATTGCACATCTATAGGGTCCCCACCAATTAACTTCCAAAATATGATTTGGCTACTGTGTAAAATTTCTTGGAAGCAGGGTTTTGTCGAAAAAACATAATTTTTTTTTTACCTCCATAAATTTTAAATTTCAGTATTCTTGCATCCCTGAGGCTATAGGGGTAAAAATTGACCAATTTTCAAAAATCTTCTCTACAACTGCACATCTGTAAAAAAAAAAATAATAGAAAAAAACTAATGCATAGTGATGTAGAGCAGGAAGATTTCATGATTCCAAGAGTAACAATTCTGACTCCAGGGTGGAGCCAAACTTGGTATATAGTAGTGATGGGACATCGGTTAATTTTCATTATCAATCAGTGGTTGGAATTGGTTGCTGCTTCCAATGCAATTTTACCGACTATAATCAGTAGACATGTTTTTATCTTAAAAAGCATACTCTTACAAGTATTTCATGATTTTTTTTTCATTTACATATGTATATATATTTACAGATATTTACTATATATAAAGATATGTTTGTTCAAGATTCATTGCAATCTTTTACTTTATATAAAATATTTCAAATGCAGCATGAATAAAAATTTATGTCAGATATCCATTCTCAGTCACCAAGTGGTGAGTTACAACATGGCAAGAATTTTATCATCATTAAAAGCAAGTTTTAATGACTTGCCTAGATGGTTTAGTGCACTAGTCACACGCTGCCAAGAGATTTGGTTGTGCAAGTTGTGAGTTCAACCCTGGGCAGGGGCAGAAGTGGGTGTCCAAATATAGTGAATTTTTCTGTGTTTTACATTAAATATTTCTTTACTTAGGGCAGTTATGTATGTTTAGGAGTTCATAATGCAATCTTTGTGCTTTGTAGAAGTGGAAATGGGCTAATTCCTGAATGCATTTTATAAGAAGTATATATACATTTGATGATCAATTATGGAAAAAAATAATTGATCATCAAAATCGGCAGCTTTTTTTTTGTCAACAATCGATGTTTTCTGATTATCAGTACAACAATGGTATAGTTTTATGTGTAAAACATTTAAATAACATCATCTTTAGTGCAATTGATACAAAATTTAAACTAAAGGAATATTAAAAAAGAGCAGGTGGTCCTTCACCAAAATTGTTAATTTCATGATCCCAGGGGTGTGGGTTTTGGTATCAGGGTGGGGCCAAAATGGTCAGTGATTACAATGGTGTTAACAATTGAACATTTTGAACTTCTTAATAACTGTGATTCCAATTCTTTTCAAATTAGGAATGAAGCATCTTTGAAACAAGGGGAATGTAAGTTGTAATATCAGGACTCCTACACCCCTGGGGTCTTTGGGGCAGGGAAAAAACTGCAAAAATTTCACCAATTTTTAAAAATCTTTAAAATCTTTTAAACCCTTGACTTCAAAGGCCAGGTCCATTCACATTGGGAAAACAGTGATATTTAGTTGATATTGGAAAAACATTTAAAATTCGAAAAAAAGTTTAAAAGCAAAATTAATTGATAAATTACTAATTACTTTCAACAAGGTTTTGCACTTTAGATGTCACCAAAGATGGTCAATCAGGTTATCATCTAGTAAGTAGCTGGTTTTAATGTTTCAAATCATTTGATTATATAATAAAACAATTGTTGACATTTTCTTGATAGATATGATGCTTTAGGCTTGGTGAATGAAATACTAAGTATCAGGTAGCTAAAGCATTATATTAATGTCAAAAAGTTGTAACTGTATATTAATGTTTAATCAGTAATCATACACATTTAGTGATAAGTAAAACTTAGGTGGGGTGACTACTTGGTCTTTAGCTCTGTCAGCAACTCTTGCTCATTCTTTCATCATGCTTATCATCATATTCACATGCTACTAAACTATGGCAAAGATTTTCTTGATAAATAAATTGAAAATAATTGCAAAATAAGAAAATTATGACCTTCACAGTAATTGACACTATTACACAATACAGTAACTACTCTGTTATTCTGATTTTGTTCACATGCAGAAGAAAAGCGGTGCTTTAAAGTTGAAGCCCTTATCTCAGGTACAGTACTCACTCTGTATAGAATCAATGTGCAATATTAACTTTCCTGTACTATATAAGCAACTGGTCTACCACCATTTATTTATAGACCAACAACAAAGTGACAAATGATTTGTTGTATTCTTTATTTCTGTTGCATTTCTAATTCTATTTCTTTCTTTGCTTTTTAGCTCACGTGATCCATTGGCTCAAAACTTTCCGTTTTCCGTCAATGACATTGTTGTCGATGCTGACATCGGCATCGTTGTAAACTCCTCATATTTTCCTCTTGTTCTCCAGAACCACCAGGCCAATTTCAATCAAACTTAGCAAAAAGCATCCTTGGGTGAAAGGGATTCAAGTTGTTCAAATGAAGGGCAACACCTTTCTCCAAGGGGGGATAATATTGAAAGGGGAGATAATAACGAAAGGGAGATAATAGTAAAACAAAACACTGACAGATTTTGAAAATTACCAGTACCAGCAGGCCAATTTCGATCAAACTTGGTACAAATTGTCCTTGAGTGAAGGGAATTCCAGTTTATTTAAATGAAGGGCCATATCCCCTTCAAAAGAGGAGATAATCACAAAAATGCAAAAATAAAAAAATCATCTTTTTAAGAACCACTGGTCCAGTAAAGTTCCAATTTACATGACAGCTTCTTGACATAGTGCAGGCTCAATTTTTTAAAATCATGACCCCCGATAGTAAAATGGGGCCACAATAGGGGATCAAAATATCAAATGAGGAAATATAGGAAAAAATCTTTAAAAATCTTCTCCAGAATCACTGGACAAAATTCACTCAAACTTGGTATAAATCATAATTGGGTGAATGTGATTCAAGTCTGTTCAAATGAAGGGCCATGTGCCCGTTAAATGGGCAGTAATCACAAATATACAAAGGTAAGGTGGGGGTCATTTAAAAATCTTCTTCTCAAGAATCACTTGGCCAGTAAAGTTCAAATTTACATGGAAGCTTCCTGATATAGTGCAGATTCAAATTTGGTAACATCATGGTCCCCAGGGGTAGATTTGGGCCACAATGGGGATAAAATTTTTACATGCAAAAATATAGGGAAAATAATCTTTAAAGATATTCTTTTCAAGAACCATTGAGCCAAAAAACTTCAAGTTTACATGACAGCTTTCTGACATAGTGCAGATTCAATTTTGTTAAAATTATGGCCGGGGGGTAGGAGGGGGGTCACAGTAGGGTATCAAAGATTTACCTGCAAATATATAAGGAAAATCTTTAAATATGTGCCAAGGTGACTCAGGTGAGCAATGTGGCCCATGGGCCTCTTGTTACCTGCACCCCAAAGGTGACAGCAGATCTAGTAGCCACTCCACTCCATCTGTTCTTCCATCATGCTTATGGGTGCATACTTTGTGTAATCTGTAACTCAGAAAAAGTATTCAAACAATGTTATTCAAACTTTGCAGTGTTGTATACATATTCAAGGTATACACCTCCTATTATGATCAAATTTGACAAAATTTTTATTGCAATTTTTACTACATGTATATATATATATATATATATATATATATAAAATATATGTGTGTGTGTGTGTGTGTGTGTGTGTGTGTGTGTGTGTGTGTGTGTGTGTGTGTGTGTGTGTGTGTGTGTGTGTGTAGTGGTGTGTGTGTATGTGTGTGTGTAGTGTGGTGTGTGTGTAGTGTGTGTGTCTGTGTGTGTGTAGTGTGTGTGTGTGTAGTGTGTGTGTGTGTGTGTGTGTGTAGGATTGTGCAAAACGTTTTGCCAGCTTGATGGCTTTCTTCACTATATAGACAAGTCAGTCATAAAATATCCTAGCTTCTTATTACAGACTAGATTTTGTCTATCAGTCTTGCTGTTAATTTTGCACACTGTCAAATTTTAAAACCAATATTTGAACACTTCGTACTTTCCTTTAAAATATTTAAACAACCCTCATCTTTGGACCATACATATGTATTTCCGTCTATCAGGAATAATCATTCTGATGAAAATTCTTTTCTCTTAATCAATTTTTTCTTAGGTTTCTGGATTGTACATGAAAAGTAGAGAGGGTCAGGACTGTGAATTACTGTACATACCTATACAAACAAGTGATGCATTAGTTCAGAAGCAGATCAAGTAATTTTTACCTAAATTTCTTGAATATTTTGGAATTTAACATTGTCAGTAGTTAATAACTAGTTTAACAGGAAGGGAAAAAATGCAGCACACATGACTGAGGTTTGAATTCTGATCTGTTCAGTTGTGTTTCCTATCTTCCTATTACAATAAGAACAACAATATATAAAGGTTATCAATAAGACTATTTCATCAACAGTCACTAGCAAATTATTGTCAATCTATAAAACACAAAAATTTTTGAGGTGCATGACTGCGAATGTATGAAAATAAAAGATTTCTATCTATACTAGATTGATACTAGTAAATTGTATAATTTATGCATCAACAATTTTATTATCAAAATTAATCACTATTGGAAAAATACACTTTATAAGAGTTTACACACGTCAAAGATGGGACGTATTATGGTATGGCATTGTCCGTCTGTCCAGACCTTGCAGGTAAAATGCAAAATGAACCATAAGCTCCAGGATCTTACAACTTGGTACATTTGATCACCATGATGAGAGAAAAATGTCTATTGTTTTTCAAAATCATAAATCAAAGGGGAAGGTCGTAATATCAGTTAATATGAAAACCTTGTAGGCAGGATATAGATCAAACTATTAGGGCTAGAACCATCAAACTTGGTAAATTTGATCAACACGATGAGAGGAAGATGCCTATTGTTTTTCAAGGTCAAGGACACAGTAATAGGAAAATATTATAGCAAGATACTGGCCGAACTATTGGGGCTAGGACTGTTAAACTTGGTTATGAAGTGAATGCTCTAACCACTGATTGGTACAAAAAAACCTTTAAAAACTTTATTTATCAATCGATAGATAAATTTTTTTTTTTATATTTATTCAATATCGATTAAAATTCAGATGCCTGTGATTGAATATGGAATTTTGGCCAGTCGTTTTCATAGCCATTGGTCTGAAGGGACAGTAAGAGTTATCAGTTGACCAGCAAAAAATTAAGTTGAAAGCCCAGTGACCAGTGAAGAAAAATAATTATTTTGAGCCCTGTTGATGATGGTTGATAATGCCTTGAGTAAAGTTTTACAACTTGCGGCTTAAGAAAAAATGCCCTATATAAGCTTGTGACGGGTGTATTATGTACCGTTTTCAGTACTCTTGTTTTTGTTGTGTTTTGTTTTTTGACAAATATACAGTTTAGAGTAGTTCTTTTTGGAGTTACACTACAATTTTTACCATTCTTTCCAGTAATTTTTTAAAAGATTTCCTCAACAGTAGAAGTAGACAAGTATGCTGTTGTGCAAAAGACTTTCTAATTGTTGTGTTGAAATGCCTGGAGAAAATCGAGAAGTGTTCCATGAATGGTATATATACCTGTACATACATTACAGTATTTGTGATCATTTCAAATCTCTCAGTTATTGCAAACAAAGTTTATTGTATTTAGATCATATTTTATTTCTAGAAAAGTACTAGAGATCCAAGATGTATATTAACTATAACTTCCCAGACTCTTGAATGATGAAAATGCACATTTTCTACAAATTAAATGCTAAAGAGTGAGTTATATGTATGACTGTATAGATTTGCTGGCATCAACAGTGTGGGATCCAGTTATTGCAGCATGGTTATTAAATCCAGATAAACCATCCTCAAACTTCCAGGAAATGCTTATAGATAATGGAATACAGCAGAAGGTTTGTTTATACTTCAAGATCAATAAGAAATCTGAAATGTATACTTCTTTTATTTAATCTAAATCTGATTTGTTTTGTTTAGAGACCGTCCATTAGTCATCTTGGAGACAATTCTTTATCTGAAGATTTGGACGTGTTGCTAGAACTGATGCAAAAACAATTCCAAAACCTACGCTCCAAAAATCTAGAACGGTTATTTCTTGATATAGAGACTAAATTGACACCCATTTTAGCTGTCATGGATACTAGGAAAATAAAAGTTCATACCAAAACAATGCTGAGGTTCTCAGAAATTTTAAAGGTAATTGGTAATTATCTAATACACAGATTCTGAAATATCAGCTGTTCAGATGGAGCTATGTTCAATATTCTTTAGAATGTTTGGGTCAGTACAAGATGTATACATATACTGTATCATTGACTGGTTTAAGTGTAAATTATGTTCATATTAGCCACTGTTATACATATCAAGAAAAATTTGTTTAAATTTGGTCATTGAATTCATTGTGAAATTATTATTTATTTCCTTTTTGACCTAATTGATACTTTTATGAAAGAAAGATGGTGACAGCTATTTTATTATCAAATACTCATTTATAAACGTACTAAATTCATGTTTCCCTGCAGTTCAGATAGTTGCATATTGCAGCTGGTAATCATGCTTCTAGATATTAGGCAAGAATACAAGTGCGACAATGAGCATTTGTACCAACTGCATGTGTACAAAATCATATATCATTTGTGTCTCACTGTGCATAAAAGTTAAACAAAGGGAAAGAACTTTTAGACAGCTTGGAAATTGCATATAAGATGTATAACAGCTCAGACCTGAACTAAACATTTTTCTAAGTTATATTTTCTGTCAGACTGAAGTTTGTTGTTGGATTGTTCCCTGTCTATCTGTTTGTAGTCTCTCTATACCCATAAACTTTTCAATTTATCACTAGTACATCTCCATGATCTAATTCAACCACAATACATATATCAACACTTCACAAAAGTTATGTCCCTTGTCTGCAGTTAAAAAATAGTTTTTCCCTATGCTGGCCATAGTAAATCCCCAGGTTGAGGCAAGCCATAAATTTGTATGAAATTTAACAATTAGCTGTAATTCACAGTATTGGCCTGTTACATTTGGTAGGGTAAAGAAGGAAAACTTCACTTTTTACCGATTGACCTTTGGCTGACCCCACAAAGGGCCATAACTCATGGGAAAGTGTTGATATACATGTGTATTAGCAGAGCATTTTTAGGGAATTGATAATCTGTGCATGTACAAATAGAGTGTGTCAGGGAACATTTTGCCTGCAATGCTGACTATCACTTAATGTATATAGAAGGTATCACACTGGTAATTGTCCTGTCAAAATGAACTTATAGTCCATTAATTGTTATGAGTTCCATACATTTAATTTTTGTACCCCTGGCTAAGAAATTTTGTGCAATTTGTAAATATAAATCAATTGTTTACAAAGGAATTATTTGATGTTGGTACCTGAAAGTGCACTTGGACTGTTTACATACATGTGAAAAAGCATGTGGATTTGAGGGTAGTTTTGTTTGCTGGTAAAAAAAAAAAAATGAGCAAATGCTATTTAGGGTGTTGTTTTTCCAGTGTCAATAGACATGACAGGTAACATAAAACATTTCTGACCAAGTTGTATTTTGCATCAGTTTTTAATGATTTTTATTCCTATATAGTAATACATGTATACAGTGAAGATAATGACCAATGTGATACCAGTGATATATTTCAAGTACAATTCACTATTACTTTTAAAAAGTATGGTGGGTGGAGGGGGGGGGGGGGGGGGGATTAAATAGAAAAGTAGTGGAAAAAATATATTGTCAAGAAAGTGGAAGAAGGGGTTAGTTGTTGTTACATTCCTGCATTTTGCTTTGTGAGCCAAATATTATTAATTATTAATGTACTGATCCATTATAGATCCAAATTAAGCCCAAAGTGAACTTATACAATACAGAGTGATTGTCTAGTTACTTCTTGTAGATAAAGATGAATTCCCTAGAACAGAAAGCACATGATATTGTGGGACATACCTTTGCCATTTCCAGTCCAGCTCAGATTCGACAGGTTATATTAAAACACTTAAGTTTCTTGTAATGTGTAAACTTTTATCACATTGATTCATAATTACAGTCAATTTAAGTTTAACCTTTTTTAAGGTTCTTTTTGAAGAACTGAAGCTTCATACAAAATTACTGAAAGACATAAAGCTTGCCAAAACAGCAGCAGGGCATCAGTGGTCAACCTCAGAATCAGTCCTGACACAGCTAGCAGGTCTGCACCCCCTCCCTTCGATCATACTAGAGTACAGGCAGGTGGGTGAAAAATTTATGAGCCTTAGATTGTTAGTCATACATCTAGCTATTTGGTCAGAGCATTAAATTAGTTTTGATTTTTATTAAAATTTATACCATTGTCAGTGTGCATGTATTTTTGAAAACTATAAAATAGGTGTGCAGATATATGTTAAAACTTTAAGATGTGTGTGTCCAGATGATTTTGAAATCTATTCTCTTATAAGTGGCAAGATATGTGGCATTTCCATCAATAGACCATTTTTGAACTTCTGCTTTCTTTGAAATGAATAACTGAGAGCTGTGAAGAAAATTTAAAAAAGATATACCTATATAGGAATGTGGGTGTTAGGATAGCTCTACATGTAATTCTCAGTTTCCATGAACTCTGTGCTCTCTTGACCCTCTTTTTATGTTAACTACCTAAATTTATCAGTCTAGTCTTTCCCATGGTATGGAGTATACCACCATATTCTAGTTTCCATATGAAAGATATGTACCATGCTTTTCGGCACAGGTGGATGCATGCTGGCAGTCACCTGCTTCCAAACCATGGACTTTATCTACTCTTTTACTGACGTGTCATGCTTCATGTTGAAACATACATGTGGTATGAAGAGATTTGTTTTTTGATCAAACCACGTGGTGTAAATGTAGATTATATATAATTTTGCTTTTGATTGTTTAGAAATGGTTTGAAGATTTTATTGATGTAAATGAAGCATTTAATTTCATTGAATTTAGTAAAAATATAATGAGCTAAATTTTGAAATTTTATAAGATCTATATAATTTACTTTTTGTTGTACAGTTGTAATTGTAAATAATTTATTGTGAATTCCTATTTTGTATGTTGTTTGGAAATAAATTAAGAATCAGAGTTGCTGTTCTTTTAGGTTGCCTTGAATTAACTCGTCTTATTATCAAGTGATCAAAATTATGTATGTTAAATTCTTAATTATCTCCTACATTAAAACAATATGATGAAATTGAACAATTTACTTATTAAGCAAGTAAATAAATGTATTATAAAATAATTGTATGAAGATTAAATGATAAGGGAAGCAACTCTTACTGATTCTTTATACACATTACAGCAACTTTTTTCATAACATTTCATTTCAGTATATACAAAAATTATATTATTATGTCTCCCCTCTTCCAGGGGGACACATGTTGTTTTTATACTTTCTGTCTTTCTGTTACAAAATCTTGTGAACACTTCTCCTGTTTGGCTTATCAGATAGACTTACGAAACTTTGTGCAATGCTTCTTAATTTGTAGATGGGCATACATATTGTCGGGACAGTAGGATCCAATTGTTATCCATAAAGTTATAGTGAATCTAAGATAGGCGGAGTGTGTAAAATAGTTTGTGAGCACTTTTCCACTCCTATATGGCTTATCAGATTAGCCTTGAAATTTTGTACAATACTTCATTATCATTTAATGATGTTCATATTGTTCTGACCCAGGGATCTAATATTTTCCTATAATTTACAATGGATCAAAGAGGAGTGTTTCTAGCTTTTTTTTTCATGCACAAAGGTATGTTCCTGGGGTTTTCCAGGCTTATTTTTGGGTCCGATTACTGGACCCATTCCCAATCCAAAAATCACCCATATTTTCCCAATTTTCAATCTTTTCTTCCCAATCAAGTTTCCTTAAAATTCCAAACATAGATAATCAGAAATAATGGATAGCAATTGTTTTCCTTTAATGCAAAATTATAAAAAGTCAAAGTTATGATTGTAAATTGGGATGGGTATTCCTTGGGAAACCTTATGGTAAAGCAGACTGTGCGGATCAAGAAACATCATTCTTAAAAATGTCAGTCTCTCATTAATTATGTTTATTTAAATTAAAACATAGACAATTACATCTGAATATATGAAATAAATCTTATTCAAAATAAACTTGTTTTAATTAATATCAATTTTAAAAAACACTATATATAAATATAATGAGAAAATATATATATAAGCTTAAATAAAATTAATTGATAGAAATAATCTTTTAAAGTGGTTGTGTTCAACAGGTGTAGAATTTGAATGTAATGCATTTAAATATTAGAATTTTTAGATAGAGAATGGTGAATTTTGCTATGAATTTTTTTTTTTTTCGAGTGATCATTAATATGCATCAAAGCATTTTCTTCTTTGTTTTTATTGAGTATTAAGCATAAAGTGATAATTTTCAAATTTTCCCAATTTGAACATTTTATGCATCAATTTTTGCAATTATACAGACTCTGGACCCAGTGTGAAAATGGTAGGAAAACCTGTGTTCACTTTCCTACTTACGTCTAGTACAATTGATACCAAACTCCTGGCTTAGGTCCATCCATTTATTTAATTGGTGTAAGATGTTTATACATACACTTAACATATACTAGCGGAAAAAAGAAGCGCAAGTTCAGTTTTTTATAGTATAACTTTTGGACACATGGATGAAATTTAATTAAATTTGACACTGAGCTACCTCCGTGCACTGTGAAAATGTTCTTCAGTTGAAATTCACCCGACTGTGACCCCACTAGATGCTGCATGCTTTTAGCAGATTTCTCAAGAAAGTGTACATCTGAGGTTATCCTGCACCATATGTGCTGGTAAATCATTACAAATTGAACATTGGAAACAGTACAGACCAGCTATACAACATTTCTTTTCAAAGCAATTGCAGAGTGAAATGTCGTGAATGAATGAAGTTGATAGGGGTTGGGCCATTGCTCTGAAAATACAGGGGCATTCACAACATCATGTAGCCCAGCAATAAGGTGTACATAAGACAATAATTTCCTATTTAGTTGAGTGTCTCAGAGCCACAGAGAGATTTGGTGACTGTCCCAGGAGTAGATGCCCTTGTGTTACATCATGACGTCAAGATAGAGGCATACATCTCTCGCACCTCCGTAACTGATTTCAGACAGCATTGAAGATGGCACTCCAAGTTGTCGGCACTCACGGTTGGCCAGTGTGTCCAAGAATGGTTAGGAATCGGTTGCGAGAGTTTCATTTAAGACCACAACATCCCTATGTTGGTCTGCCACTTATGCAGGGGTCTGGTATGGTAGGGGGAGGGATATTTCAGGCATGAAAACACCTCTCATGATTATCCATGGCAATCTTACAGAGTAATATTCGGGATCAGGTTTTGAGATCACAAGTCCTTCCTCTTATCCATCAATGTAACCTTATGTTGCAGCAAGACAGTGTGAGGTCCCATGTTACTAAGGGTTATTGTGACTTTCTGACCCAAAAGAACATTCCAGTGCTTGATTGGCCACCATACAGTCCAGATTTGTCCCCAATACCCTTGTTTTAACACTATTCATGCAAACGCCATTTGTGATAATCAAAATGTATTGAAGAAATAATCAAGAAACCCAAACAATACACTAATTGACAATGAATCACTTGAAATAATAACTATCAAAAACTTGCGTTTCTTTTTATCATTAGTATATACCGACCCTATAACAAATAAAACATACACAAATATCATTATATCATGCATTATTATCAGTCATATTGAAATGATTTGACATTAGAGTTTTATCCCCTTATTACTCTAGATATCTAAATTTATATATAATTATGCTTACATCTCACAGTATTTCATTATGAGTATTTTGAAACTAATAAATGTAACAATATGCATAATAGGCAATATATTTGATTATACCTCTCTATGGGACAGAGCCTAGTACATGTGCGATATAATTACATATCAAATGGATGTTCCAGAAATAAATATATTGATGAAAATACACAGGGCCATATTTCTTTTACCAATATAAATCTACTCAGTTTCTTTTACTTTAATATGAATTACAAGATTTTACTTTTATATGATAGTTTAAACTTGCACCCTTCTTTCAAAGTGACATTAATTACACAGACATATTAATAATTAAAGAATTTAATGTCTGTAAGGTCTAACTTATCTGAAATATATCTTTGTCAGCACACCACGTCTTTGTCAACTTGCTGTCTTAAAATCTCTGGTAAAATTACTTGAATATCACTCAGTCACAAGAATCAATGAACTTTAAACTTGACCACATAACGATTAATTTTATGGGGTGGATCTAGAAGTTAAAATGTGTATATTTTCATGGGTTTTTTTATTATAATAAATTAAAATAAAAACACTACTACAATATCAATGTTGAATCTTTTCTCCATCTCCTTCCTCAATGCACAAAGTGAAGTTCATGATATCTATGTTCCTTATGCTTTCTCACCACACCATGCAGTACATTAAAAAAGGGGGGAGGGGAGGGTGTAATTTGGAGCACTTTCTGTTTGGGGAGACATTTGTTTATAACAAAGTCAAATTATATACTGTAATATCTTTATAGATACAGAAATTGAAATCCACATACATAGACGGAATGATGAATGCAGTGGTGGATGGATACCTGTCATCACACTGGGATCAGACCTCTGCTGTAACTGGTCGATTATCCTCTCACACTCCCAATATTCAGGCTATCCCTAAATCCTCCAGTTTGATCTCCATCACTGATACAGCCAAACATTGCATCATCGGTAGGAGTGAGTTATTTAACATAAAAACATACCTACTCTATACTAGTAGAAATTAGATATAAATAATTATAAAAGTCTAATGGGAAGTCATTGTATACATGCAACACCAGAAATCTAACAGATCCTTGTGTGATGGGACTAAAATAAATCTGGCTTCTCCCAAAGTACAAGTGCTATCTTTCTTCGTAAAAGAACCCACTGTTAATAGTACTTGGGATCAGAAGGACCTATTATTCTACAAAATCATGAAACACACTGTTTTTCTGTCTGATTCCCAGGTTATGTTCAACACCTTATTTAAAGTGAAAAGACTAGTAAAGTTTACAAATATTATAACAACGCCTCTAGCATCATTTTAAATATTTATTAGATAACAGGAAGGTAAAGATATATTGTGACCTAAACATGGGAAACACATGACAAGTTAACATACTGGCATGGCTAGTAAATCAAACTTCGTACATGTACGGGATTAAAGCTGAAAGTTCACAGACAGATAAAAACGGATATTAAACAAATTCTTAATACCGGACAAAAACGGATTCAAATAATTGCAAATTTAAACCTAGTAACAGCACAAATATAGTAAAAGTGAATATATTGGTTTAAGAGTAGTTGATAACAAATAATAAGTTTTCCAATGAAAATGACTGAGTATATTCAAAAGTGGAATGTAAAATTTACCTAAAATAAGTGAACAGTATTACAAAAAATACATATGGAAATAATAAGGAACATCTAAAGTTAACAAACTTCCACGCTTGGTCAAAAATATTGTGCTATTACGTTAATAAGCTTCCAAATACCTTAAAGTAATACAGTTCAAGGCCAAGTAGAGATGCTGAGAATGCCTAAATATAAAAACTAACTCTAAACAAAAATACTAAGGTAAGTGATATCTAATTATACCCTGAACCAAAATAACCTTGACTCTACTGAGGTGTCTACATTTTGGCAAGAAAAATCAGACTCCTAAAGACTGTTTCCTAATACTACATTAGCTTTACTTACTGCATGTTGAAAAACCTTACTCTATGTAAATGAATAAAAACCAACACAAAGTTCATATAAAATGTGAACCTAACTTCTTGTCCCCCCATCAGAGTAACTAGCTCTGCATGATGACATGGCTCTTTATATATGGCTGACAGTAAGATACTAAAAATAAACACTCATCTGATAAGCCAGGTTCAAGCCTCTTAGCCAATAGATTTGCAGAAAACAAACAGTGTTCGAGAAGGCTAGTACAATGCAAAGTATAATGAATTACGTAAAGCAGTGAAAGGTAAACAATATTGACTTCACATGATCTTAAATGTCTTTTGAAATAAATAAGCATTTTAGAATTATACAGACATGCTATAATATGCAATAATTACTTAAGTCAAGGCTAATCAACATCAAAATTGTCACAAAAGTAAAATGAAGTAAATGAAAATATTGATAAATATAATTTGATAAGAATAAAGGTTTTATCTATAAAAAGTATTGCAGCAAAACATTTAATAGCTACCTGGCTTGATTTAGTGAGTAACCCATTTTGACATCCATCTCAATATAACTACTTATCTCATTGTGAGAGGAAATAAATAATGTAGTAACAGGACCATTCATGTGTGGGAGAGTGTGTATACATTTGTGTGTAATGCTGATTTTGTAGACACTCTAAAGGCTGCATATTTTGCTCATTATAGATTTGATACTTCACATTAGCTTTGTTAATTATCAAGAGAGGAAGAATTTGATTTGATTCGGTTTGGTGTCATATAGTGTCATGTCACAAGGGAACGTAATATAAAGGCTTGCATTGTCACAAATTCCTTTGGAAACACACTATTTTCTTATGGTAAATGCATAGTTAATAAAGTTTCTGATGTTCCATTTTGTAAATATTTTACCATGGGTATTTATTATGTTTAAATTTCCAGACTATTTCAAGATTGCATACAATGTTGAGATATATCCAAATTTTCTCCAGATTATATCAAATAAAATGACATTGGCATTGGCCTGCATTGATGGTACCGCTTTCTTCAGAATAGAAATGTTACATTGTGTATTTCAAAATAATTACTCTACAACAACAAATTTGGAACTTTTTACATCTATAGCAGTCAGTTGGGTTCAGTTGCTGGTAGCCAGATAGCTTAGTTGGTAGAGCACCTGACTGGAGATTTAGAGGGCCCAGGTTCGAATCCCGGTCTGGTCTGTTGCATTTTCTCCCTTCCTCTTATACATCAAATATTCTGAGAAAGCAATTATCCAGAATGATAAAATTTTATATTAGACACTGATAGTACTTTAAATACAAATGCATCTGTTCTAATTTATTTTGGAAGTCTATACTGGGTGATAAATCACAGGATATGCAAAATTTTATGATTCTTCTGTGGATTGACTGTTATTATTATGTAATTGCTAAGAAGTAAGTATGTGGTAGGTACATGTACTTAGTAAAACAGTTCAGGTATTCTAGGGGCAATGATAAAAAGACACCCAAATGAAAGTCCAAAAGATGTCTGAATTATGTCAACTTACATAATATTTTAGGTAAGGATTCTGAAGAGAAGAATGTTGAGATATTTGCCAGGGATTCTTTTGTAAGCCATGATGGATGGTCATTTCTATCTGCAGGTACAGAGTCATTCCATAATATGTGTGGCTAGTGTTTCTGTAGTTTTGGTTTATTTAAAATTTATGTAAATAAAAAAGACTTTCAAGAACATTTGAGGTTAAAAAAACAATTATTTTACTATTTAGTGAGAGCTAGATAGCTTTAATGTTGCATGCTGCATGGTAGCAGAATTAGATCAGTTGGTAGAGCACCTGACCATATACACTATAGATACATCAGCTGTCTAGGTTAATAATATTTTCTTCCTTCGTGTTATTTAAACTAGGGAAAGGATCTGGGTTTATTATGGTCAAGGTGTGAAATCACAAAATGGAGAGGAATGTGGTGATTAGGCAGGTTTGGTAGGCATTGCCAGATATATGTATATATCACTGAATTTATATAGCATATTCTTGATGGGTGTTAGGGAACCAAGCTTGGGCTCCTAGGTGGTCTGATCTGTGGTTTAATTACTATATATTTTCCCACATTTTTGTCAAATATTAAAGAAGTTGGTTAATAAAGTTAACTATTTTGGTTGCAGATTTTCAGCAGATGGAACTGAGGCTACTAGCTCATTTGTCAAATGATTCAACTCTTTTAAGATTCTTCAGTGAACATAGTGATAAAGACATATTCATAGAACTCACAGCTCAATGGTTTGTTGAACTTTACAGTGCTTGCATTATAAGTATTATGCATGTATATATTTGTGATCCTTTGAATGTTTTGTGTATTTCTAAACCTTTTCTGTAAGAGTTCTAAAATAAAGACATTCAGTTATTTCATAAATAAATCGCAAACATCAGCCATGTTACTAGCTAGGTCTTGGTATGTATCAAATATACTGTATTAAATCTGTTTATCTTGATACCTATGAAAGTTTAGTCCAGGAACGATGCCCAATGTGTACAACTGTCTCTATAGTGGCGATGACACATATTCAGCATATGATTATCTGCTTGCTTCATTTTGGCAGAATTAGAACAATGGGATTGTCATTGCATTACCTCCACAGTGTCAAAATGTTTGGAAATATGAAAATTTGCTGTTTATATTTTCAAAGAAAATATTTCAACTTTAGAGGTCATTTCAAATCAAATACAATGATACAGCCAATTTTTTTTAAAGTATGCATCTTCAAAATATAAAGTTTTATAAGTTATTATACTTCAGAAATGTCATAAGATATAACAATGCAATAGCTTCTAATAATAGCTCTGAAAATACATAAAATCAGCTGTGTCCAAACTCAGCTAACACACCAAAATGACCAAATTAATTTCTTTCAGTTTTAGCTTTCGAGGTGAGTAGTCCTGGTTTATTCTTGTGCAGTGTTAATGAGTATTGCTTGGTTCAGTCATCATTATGTTCACCTTTTGCTGAGGGCAGGCAGACTCCATGAGACCAGTTATGTGTTGATGTTTCAAGTCTGAACATATGGAAACAGGGAATGAATCATCAGAAAAATCAAGAGATTTGCCAAGGAACAGCATTGAAAATGTTCGCTTTTAACAGGCACAAGTAGGAATTTGCCATATCAAGGCACAAGAAATTCACCTATTCAGGGCACTAGAAATGGTGTAAGAGACTCACCTGAAAGCCAAGAATGTTAGCATTCCAGAGCAAAGCATAAATGGATGGAAACCAGTGATGAGACTCTGTTCCTCTGGTGATTCTAGTGATACTAAGTCAGATTCTGATTCTGATGCAAATTTCAATCCTTCCTGTCTAATTGTAAAAGATTCTAAAGTCCTGAAAAAAAAAATAACCAGAAAACCAAAAAAGTCAACAAGAACTGTGGATTTCCAAGTAGCAAACAATTGCATGTACAACCAAAGCAAATGGATGAATTTGTAAAGAAAATATTCAAAAATAAATTTAGTCAACCTCTCTCTGATAAGAAAGAGAGAGCAATTAAAAATACCCAATCAAAAATTATGAATTATGAACCAGTCAAAACAAGTGTTCTGACCAACTGCAAGTGTGCAATAAATGTAATTGGAAAGTCTAGGTTATGTAATAAGTTCCAAAAAATCTGTGTTAGCCCCATCAAATGTGCTGGAGTTTCTAGGGTTTACAGTCAATACAATGGAAATTACTTTGTCACTTTCAAAAATTCAAAAGATAAAGGATTTGCATTATTAAAAACTATCAATTGTCAACAAGATCTCTGTCAGAACTCATGGGGAATTTAACAACATCAATTCAAGCAATATTTCTGGCTCCATTACATTATTATCATTTGCAATCAGAAAAAACACAGTCCTGAGAAAGGGTGGAAATTACAATGCAATGATCACATTGTCCAACCAAGCTATGTGTGGAGTAGAAGTCCCTTATGAATCTGAATCCCTCAGTAACTATACAAAGCAACACAAGCAAAAGAGGTTGGAGTGCAGTATGCAAGGGCATACACATTGGTGGATTATGGCTTTTAGAGGAATCTCAACATCATATAAATGTTTTAGAACTTCTAGTTGTTACTTATGCAGTAAAAGCATTTCTGAAAGAAAATTCAGATTGTCAAATTCTGGTTCAAACCGACAGCAAGACCACTATGACATACATAAACAAAAATGAGGGAGAACCCAGTCTGTTCAGTGCATTCAAATAGCCCTGGAGTTATTACCGTGGTGTGTGTCTTTAAAAGAACAAATCACATACCAGATCACCAAATCAACTAGCAAATTGGGAATCACAGCATCATTTGGATTCCAGCAGTTGGATGTTGAATCCAGAATTGTTTCAGAAACTTTGTGTAATGACCATACATTGGGATGTAGATGTTTTTGCAGACCGTACAAATGCCCAGCTACAGACTTGCATGAGTTGGCTTCCAGATCCCCATGTGGTGGTCTCCACCATCCATGGGAGGATTTAAAGGGTTATGCATTTCCCCTGTTTTATCTCATTGCTTGTTGTCTCAAAACAGGCAAGATTAGAGAAGGTGACATTATTAATAATAACCCCAGCATGGACAGCATGGTACATGAGTCTTCTAGATCCCCCCCCCCCCCCCCCCCCCCCCCCCAAATATAGTCAGATTCACCCACTTCTTCAGAACGAATCCCTACAACTACAATGTAGTAGTTTGTTGTTTCAGGAAAATCTCAGATTGTATTCGTTATCAGAGGACAATGAAAAACTACTTATGGTCTAAAGAAACAAACAGTTCTTATGACTCGGCCTGGAATCAGAACACATATTCTCTATTTATTACTCTGTATTTTGGTAATGGGTTTATCAATTGTAAACAATTGCAAATAAATGTTGGTGTAAAGAAAGTGTAAAGAATTTGTCATTAAAAGAGTGAAAGTGATCTATTTAGTCAGTTTGGTGTGTTACATAAGTTTGGACTAGTTTAAATTTCCATAATGGTTTATAGGATCTGAACAGCTGATTTTGCATATTTTTAGAGCCATAATTGGAAGTTATTGCAATGTTATATCTTATGACTCTAATCTTTGTATAATTTATATTTTGATCATATCAGGTGCTAAAATGCCTTCATAAAATCTTCAGTTTTATATGTTGAAGAAAAAAATTAGGAGCAATAGGCTTTTCTTTAATAATGCACAATTTAATATCAATAGGTTGAGGAAACGTTCAGCTGATGTTACCTCTGCAGAAAGAGAACAGACAAAGAGAATAGTTTACTCTGTCATGTATGGTGCAGGTAATTATACATTGTTCTTGTTGCATATTTTAAACTCCCTTTTAGCTCAGTACTTAGAGCAATTCTTAATTCTGAATTATCTCTTCATCCTGAATATATCTGAACTGTATTCAGGTAGTTTGAAACATTTTAATTTCTTCAGTGGATATCTAAGTATTTGATATGTCAGCTTTATAAGTGTCTGCTCCATCCAAATCTATGTCTTGTTGTGTAATAGTGCTCAGTATTTGCTTTGCTTAGGTCTGCTTTTAGTAGACTGGCCATGTCTTCTTTGTGCAGTCAGGCATGACTGCATGCCTCTGCTGAGTCTGCTAAGCCACCCCCCCCCCCACCCCCCCCCCCCACCCCCTTAAAGAAACTTTAATTTATATAGAATTTAAATGCAGTAAAAATGTATTTATTTGGCATTTGAAATTTTTATTTAATTGATAATGAATAAATTGGGCAATATTTTTTTCATTCAATTTGTACAATTGTTTCCAATTTTACCAACAGCAATCTATCCTCAAATGAAAATTACATGAAAAGTTAGGCTATGATACTTAAACAATGCAAAATTTTGTCTCAGAAAGTGTTTATGTTTTCTAACCTATCACATGATCAATAGGAAGAATTAATTTGTACAGCTCGGAATGAATTGCTTTTGACCTTTCTGTATTGCTGTTTAACTTCATAGCTATTTGACTTGTGGTCAGATGCATTCAGCTTGCAATCTATTTAACCCCTTGGGCTTTTTCCTTATAAACAATACCCTTGAATGACAATTTGGCTATACATCTTGATATACCACTAGATTCATTCTATGCATAAAAATTTTGTAATCATCAGTGCTGATGAATCTATGTATTTGCCTTCTGATCAGTGTACCCTATAAAATGTATTAGATTATTCAACTTGATTAATCAAAACATTGAATTCAGATTTATTTAGATAATTAATTGTGATATTACTATTAATAATGTTTATATTGTACGTATATTGATAGTCCTATTGACAATTTAACTACAATCCTATTGATTCATTCACTTTGCTTCCCACATTTACATAAAGGATTGAGTCTGCTATTTATGTCTGCTTTCTGTATCTGCAATGCACCTTCTCTGCATCAATTTAGAGCAGATGCAGAAACCAGATGCAAAGTGTGCTATGTGTGTAGTTTTGTTAGGTTATGTCTGGTTGGGACTGTACATATAATACTATGGCACAGATGTTTTAAAAATGTGTAATCAGAAGAAAAGTTCCAAAGTTTGGTTTCTAAGCTCACCTGAGCCAAAGGCTTGCATGAGCCTTTCCGATCTTTTGTCACCCATCTGTCTGTCCACCCGTTTGTAAAGTAGTGTAATACAGGAAAAGAGAAAATTTATGGATGGACCTGGAATCAAATCCAGGACCCTACATTACTAGTGAAATGCTCTAATCACTGAGTTACCAAGGCAGATATCCACAGTAGATATAGCATAACTACTACATTTTCCTCCCTTTTTAAATTGTCCTCACCCTTGCAGACACAACACAACCCAGATTCTTGTTGTCCCTGGCAGGACTTTAACCTAAAGTCCAAGTTAGTCAGTGGTACCGAATGTAATATAAGAAAGGAGAAAATTTATGGCTGGACTGGGAATCAAACCTGGGACCCAGCATTGCTAATAAGGTGCTTTAACCATTGAGTTACCCAGGCTGATCTCCATGGTCCATATGGCCCTAGCTACTACAGTAGAATCACAGAGCCAAGTTTAACTAAACACAAACGTTAAATGAAAGGTCATTATAACTCCTCTATAGAGAGGAGATAATCAAGAAGGAGAGAGCAACTAGTAAAGCTATAAATCAAACATCTTACCCTAAAATCTACAGAAGTTATAGGTTTCCCTTTATCATCACCTACCTTGGTACTAAAAAGAAATCTAAAATGAAAAGGGGGGGGGGGGTTCCAGACAGGGAGAGTTTTCTAATAACACAAGATCCTAGAGTCATTAGTTTATTGTGAACTTGTTGAACTTGGACCTTGTGACCTCAAAAATCTGAGTCACCCTCTGACCATTAAAACTTGCTTGAACTAAGAATACCTATAAGTTTAAATCTAAGATATGTTGTACATGTATTGATATATTGCAACTCTTATGTTGTAATTTGTATGATTGCACAAAATAGATCGTGACCTACAAGTACACAATTAGGAATAAAATAAGTACTCGTGTTGTATCTAAATTTCACTTAAAGGATCTGACAACACATGAATGAGGTGATCTTAAAATATCAACACATTCAAAATATAAAGCAAGTCACTAAATTCTTTTTAGCCTTATCATCATCTTCTGCATGTTTCAGGAAAAGAAAAGTTGGCAGAGTACTTGAAAATCACTCCTATGGATGCTAAAAATATCATAGATAGCTTCTTGGGTAACTTAGTTTTAATAATTCACTTAGGTAACCTTTTGTAATCTATGCTTGTGGAGTGTTGTTGTCTATCATAACTTTTGATTTCTTATAAGATACAGATGGATCATAAAATACAGATGGATCAGCTTTCATCAAATTTGTATGTGTGTATCTATAGATTAAACAATGTGTCATGAATCTTGGCCAAGGTCATTTATCCAAGATCAAGGTCACTGATAAAATTGATAAGAAACATTTTACCAGGCTATATTTTAATGGAGAAGCATTAGATGTAATGATCAATTGATCTTCTACTTCTGGTCACAAAAACCTGTCAACATCCAATTACCAGAGTTTCAATAATCAATCTTGCACCATCTACTAATTTATGAATTGCACAATATTCAGATGATGGCCAATGGGCTTCTTGTTGTTTAGTATGTTTTCCTGGTTTTTCTGTATGCTTTTTAAAGCATTGTATTTTCTTTACAGTTTCTTTTCCTATTGTAAATCATTTCTCCAGGAAATGTATAGAATTTTGCAGACAAAAAGGTATGGTGATAGCCACTAAGGTTAGAATATCAAAACTATATTTTGATATATGGAAATGAATGTTATTTTCTGTACAAATTCCAATTTTTTTGATATGTTAAAAAATTTTGATTAACATATTTTGTAACTATAATAGCATCATTCTACTCAAAAGTATGTTTGGAATTCCCTTATGTTATAATATATTGAACCAAAAAAAAAAAATGCACTGTACAATTTAATATCTATTTTAAGACATGAGAAATACTTAATAATTGATAACACAAAATGATGTAAACACTGGGTTAATAATCAATGTATCACAACCACTAATGACTATAGTCATTAACAGTTCAAGGTCACCTGAGTTCAATTTCTCCATGAGCAGACTGACTGCTTGACAATGCCAGGGTGTTCCATGGATGCAATTAAGTTTCTAAAAACTGTCTGGATATTATTCCAATCTAACTGCAGAGATTGGGCCACTTTTTGCAGTCTGCAGCTGTGGTTGTCATTGAGGGATGCGCCTATCCAATTCATCCCATGCATGTTTGATAGGGTTCAAATCTAGTGAAGAAACTGGATATTGTGTCCTTGCAGATATTGCATGTTAGATGAACTGTATGTGACCTGAAATTGTCACTTCTGGATGCTGCATTATTGGAACCATGTGTGGCTGTATGACTTCATCAGTGTACCGTTGAGATGTGAACCTATGCTGTCATGCCTGTATAGGATATTGCTGTCCACATCACAACACTGCACCCTCCAAAGTGGCCAGTCTCCTCAATGCAATTTTGAGCAAAACATTCATTTTGGCATCTGCACATTCCAAGCCTTTGATCAGGCCTCTGCAGTAAATATTGAGATTCATTGCTGAACCAAACTGTCCACCAGCATTGCTGCAGCCTAATTCTATGAGTCTTAGACCATTGAAGTAAGTTGCGGTGATGTCACAGAGTCAGAATAATGCAACAATCAGGTCTGTGTGCTCTAATACCAGCATCCCATAGTCAATTGCGAACACACAGTCTGATCTGATATTTTGTGAATCCCAGGAATGGCAGATGCTATAGATGATTCTGTTGTGAATGTTGATGAAGATGATGCAGTTGGATGAAGTGATCCTGTGCTGCAGATGTCACACATGGTCTACTTTCTCTATGATGGTCATTTGTTGAACCCTGCTGTCGATATCTGCTCCAAAGGAAGATATGGTGTATTTGCAACTGCAAATTGTGACACACCTGCTTCCATTTGTCCAGTTGTGTTGTTGAATTGAGCATTTCATTCAGATGTGGCATTTCACAAAAGGAAGTTACAATTAAAGACAATAGGAAATCAGATATCAAGAACCTGTGCATTTGATAGTCTACTGGTGCCTGAATCAAGTGCATTAGGGACTTAACAACAGTCAAGAGTTACAGAAACTGATTTTGGGATGCTTTATTGTCTTCAAATTCTATAGAATATCTATCCAGTAAACAATAGCATTAAATGTAACAAAGAGTAATCAGGCAATTAAAAAATGTATGAAAAAGTTATTTGTAAAGATTCAGTGAAAATTATTACTGTGAATTTCTTTTTTTTTTTCTTTTTTTTTTTATCAATATACTTAATAATGTAAATGCATCTTTTCCAAATCTAATAGGTTACACAGAGTCCATTTTCAAAAGAAGGAGAATAATTTCTAACATAAATCATCCTTGTGCTCCACTCCGGGCTCAAGCTGAGAGGAAAGCTGTTAATTTCTGTATACAAGGTACTATAATACCAATCTAGTTTTAATTACATATGTTAATTGATTTTTTTTTATTTTGTAAGTACATGGACGGAGGTGTAAATGTGATGAAATTTTTCAAGCAGGCAAATTTCATGAAACATGCTATCTCAATAAACATTTCTTGCATACATTGTATACTTAAATACTTAATATAAAAAAAAAATAAATGCATAATTTCATAGAAGTGTTTAAATATGGTATTTAATGTTGTTGCATGACAAACATCTCAAATTATATAGTTCCACAGGGAAATAATTGCATTATTAAATTTTTTCCATTTTACATTTTATTCACATCAATATAAAATGCACAAGCATGTGTTTAACAAGCACAATTAAAAACTTGCTAAGACATTTGTTTAATTTTGTCATTATATGGTCAGTATGTCTTAAAATTATAACCCAGCCCATCATCACTAGCTAAGTATGATGATACACAGTGTTCTTCTAAAACCACATATATCGTCATCCTTGGCAAGCAAAGATGGACCTAGTCCAGAAGGGGAGAATTCATTAGTAAAATTTAGAAAAAATTGGTTAACAACAGGTTGCCATCTTCAGAAATTGTTGCCAGCATTCTCTTTTATGCCATGTGTACTATGAAATCAAATTTATTTTATTACCATGATTCAGCACAGGGTTAGTTTTGTCCCATGCTTTTTTTTTTTCACTTTTCTATTATTAACGTGAAAACTGTTTCATCTCATTTTAAATTCGCCCTGACAGTTGTGTTAAAAGAGAGATGAGAGAGAAAATGGCTTTTCCCAGTCTTGTATTTGCCTACTGAGAAAGAAGGCAAAAATAAAATGGGGGTGAATATAATACCAGTATACAGTATTGCAGATACTGTGATTGCTAAAGCAAAGGCTATGTATGCTACATTTATGTGTAAATCCTTACTTGTAAAGTACACATACAGTCCCTGAAACGTTCTACTTACCCACTTGAACAGTGAGCGATAGTGAATGCATGCAGGTGAGCACATTCTGAAAGGTCGGTGAACAGAAAGCACACGCTGAATGAATGGTGAATGCACAGTGAGTGAACGGAAAAATGGTAAAGTAGAATGTTTCAGGGATTGTACAAGTATTGTACACATTGATCGGCTAAACCTTCTAATACAAAATGTTATGTAAAAAAATTGGTGTTTACAATTGATTAAGCCTACATTTTATTTAAAAAAAGAATACATTTATAAACATTATATATATGAATTACTCTGTTTACTAGATAGGGCTCATGGTATGCAACTGGTCAACAGGGGCTGCTTATACTTCTCCTAGGCCCCACCTCTTGTGTGTACAGAAGTCTATGTTTGCCATACTCTTAATTCTGTATCATTGTGCAATGTTTGAGATTGATCACTGCTTGTCATCTTCACTTTTTCAAATACATATTTACTTAAAAGGGGAGGGGTATATCAAATCAAAAGATTGGGTACTGATGAATATTGCATTTTGTTTTTTTTCTTTAGTATGTGTACATTGTATTAAACAAAATCATAGTGAAATGCTAATGTAAAATTTCTGTTGTCTTATTTTCTTCTTTTTATGCCACCCTTGTTCAGGGAAAAACATATTGTTTTGCTCATATAGGCCAGTCAGTCAATCTCCCTCATCTAGTGCAACTGCAATGCTTTACCTCAATGTATTTAATTATAATACAATCAATGTACATATTGTTCAGCAAGTCAGTATGTCCAGGATCAAGGTCACTTACAAGCCAGAGAGGGTTTATGTGTATATTGGATATATTGCAATGGATAACTGGTGAATGCCTTTTGTCTCAGATTTCGTAACTGGTAAACAGATACACATCAATGTGCATATGATCCCTATTGCTTGGCAGGTCATTATGTCCAAGGTCACTACAAGGCAAGAGAGATTTTATGTGAATCTTGTGAAACAGATAAATGGAAAATGGTTTACTCTCAAACATTATAATTGGTGGGCAAATACACGTTAAAGTGTACTAACCCTACTACTTGGCAAGTCAGTATGTAAAAGGGTAAGGTCCCTATCTGCATTGCCAATCACACGGAACTTCTTGCATTGCTTGTACATGTACCTCGTACACTGACTTTGGACATGATTGGATTGTCACCATATTGGGTTTTTACATTCACAAGATTAAAACAAAATAGTTTTCAAAATGGAAAGCATGGGAGCAGTTGAAATGATTTAAATGTTTGTATTTGCCTGTCTGTTAAATTCTGATGCAACTATTTTGTAATCTGCATTTTGATTGACCAATTCACTAAGGTTTGAGGCAGTTAAATCAGCATTAATGAGACAAAAAGCTTTCGATTGTGATGTCATAATACATTGATACAAAAATATAACATTTCATAATCTCAATGAAATATGATATAAACAGCAGGCAAAATTCAAAATTGCATTAGAATGGAATATCTATCTTCTCAATTGTTATTTGCAACCATTAATACTAATTTAATGGTCACAAACATCTGGCTCCACTTAACTATTAAATCAGCATTAACTATTACATATAACAATTGAGAAGATAGTTATATTCTCTAGGTGTATGCAATGGCAATCCTTTACAAACTGCAGCATGGTGGAAAAGTCATTTGTAGCCATTTTGAATGTGGAGTGGAAAAGAGTAAACAGGTAGTTCCAGTGAAGAAATGTAACAAATTGGTGCATATCCCTACACTAATCACATCTGAAGTTTATGTAAAGCATAGCAGAATCATCTGGGGATTGCTTAGTGGTTGTCCTTGCCTTGCTTCCTTTCTGTGGCATAGTTTGTGTAGTATCATATTATCTTAACAAATTGCTGGATACTGTACTTTGAGAAAGGGGAGGGATATGTTTTACAAACATCTTTTTGTCAAGATTTCCAACTGGAATCTTGGTTTCCCATCAAGAGCCATTTCACCAATTATATTGCTATACATGACACTACTGGAATGTTAACTCTGCAATGAATATTCTAGTGGTTAAAAGAATATCCTAAGACAATTTATGTCTTAGTACACCCAATGAATTCTGACAATCGTATTAAAACTTTTGACCTAGTGACCTTGTCTTTTTACCTTGACCTAATTTTCAAAAAAAGAGTCACACTTTTCAGTGAGCTACATTGTCTTCTGACAACTCTTGTTCTCAAAACCATTTTATGCCCCTTTTGGAAGGAGAGGCATTTGCACCTTGGTGAGTACGTCAGTAGAAAACATTGTACATTAAGTATCTCGAGAATCATTTAATTGAAAGAAATCAAACTTAATACATAAGTTAGAAATGACGTAGATGACCCGTAATGATTTTAAGATCAAAAGGATATAGGTTTGCTCACATGTACACAGCAATTATTGTCTTACCAATAATTACAAAACCTTTTGCCCAATGGTCATTCATCAAACTTCATCAGCAGATTGGTCATGATGAGTAGGTAACCCCTATTGATTTTCAGGTCAAAGGTTATAGTTTTCTAGCATGCATACAGTATGACCAATAACCAGAAAACCTTTGTCTAATGGTCATTGACTTTAAAGGCAGATCGATCAATGCTAGGAGATGACCCCTACTGAGATCAGGTACAACTTGCATTGTCACTCATAGTGGGGGGTGTGGGATATGTGAGCTTAATCACCTTTTCTTTCAATAAGCTCTCAGCTTAAATGTCAGTATTGGTACTTGTTGTGGTAGTATATTGTTTAGAGTACTAACTTCACATCAGGAGGTCCCAGGGTCAATTCTGATTTTGGTGACCAAGTTAAGCATAAGAAGTGCAGCATGGTGGAAAAGTCATTTGTAGCCATTTTGAATGTGTAGTGGAAAAGAGTAAACAGGTGGTTCCAGTGAATACATGGGTAGTGAGTGTTCCTTCACCAAAGTGACAGGATTAAGAAGTGAAAGTCACTATTTTTCCTGATACAGCATTCAGTAGGCATGGATATGATAAAGAATCCTCACTGGAGCACCATGCATAGATCAAACTTTGTGGCACTTCTGTGACTTACAGATGGTGACATCTCTATATGAGTAAAAATATCTCAAATGGGTCATAAAATAACAATATACCTGTCAGTCAGCTGATTTTATGACCATTTTAGTCCAGTGACATATGTGAAGTAGAACTGTAATAACCAGCACTGTCATAAAGAAAACAGAAAATATAATTTGAGCTTAGCTATAAAGAATTTGCTTTTCTTTCTAGGTTCTGCTGCTGATCTGTGCAAAGCTGCAATGCTTCAAGTAGAACACACACTACTTCAACATTCCGATCTAAAAGCAAGGTATGACACCATGCTTGCATGCTGGCCTGGATTTTCATATATGAAAATATATCATAATGTCTACACAGTGATGATTGGTTGTTGTTTATTGTTTTCTGCCACACTCAACTACTCTGGTGGCGTCCCGTTTTTGTAGGTGGAGGAGAGAACCCAGATACAATGTACCCAGGAAGAGACCACCGACCTTCCGAAAGTAAACTGGCAAACTTTCTCACATATATTGGCACAAGCGAGAATCGAACTCGTGCCGACTAGAGGTGTGAGGCCTTGTGATTTTGATCACAATGCTCTAACCACTCGGCCACAAAGGCCCCCCACAGTGATGACATTCAATAATCTCTTTAAATGTTTACATTTAAGTAACATGTACATGTAAACAAAATAACATGAGAAATCAAGGAAAACAGAAAACTAACCCCATTTAACGAGAAGTTTTGTCCTTTGTTCTGAATATAAATTACAACCTCAGTAAATCAGAAATGATGATATGAGCTTCATGCATGTGTGTTCCATAAATATTCACAATTAAATGCTAGCCTGGATGCAGTAGAAATATTTAAATAAGAAAAACCCTTGTTCTGCTTGTGGTATACTATATTATATATTAGAAGTCACCACATAATTATTAAGCTCTTGAAACATTAGATACATTTTAAGGTATCCCAAGTCAATTATATGATGTTGAATATTCATAACCCACATTAGTGGGTTGATTGCTATCTTCATCACTCAATAAAACTACAAAGAAAGATATTCTATTGTTTATATTTTTTTATTTTTATGTATATTGTTTTTTTTAAACTAAAAACTAGATTTATGTACTAAAATATCATATCATTGACCCATTCATTACTTTAAGCTGAACAGCCAATGCACCCTTTGACTATAATAATGCTCCATACTTAATAATGATTACATTGACATGTGGTACTAAAATCTGGATCAAACTAGTTTATGCCCCCACAACTGAAGTCAGGGGACATATTGTTTTTGTCTTGTCTTTCTGAAACTTTAACCCTGCTCATAAGTTTTGAATGGTGAGTGATGGGGCTCTCATATTTCATATGTGCATTCTTTGTGACAATATCTTATTTTGGTACTGAAGTTTATAACTTTCTATCCCTGACCTTGGAGTGTGGCCTACTTTTAAGAAAACTTAACCATCTCACAAACTATTCAAGGTAGGGCTTCCTTACGGCAAGACCTTACATTTCATATTATGATGTTTGACCTTGAGATCTTGACATAGTAGCTTGACCCAAATTTTAAATTGTTAACAAAAACTTTAACCTTGCTCATAACCTTTGAATGGTGAGTAATGGGGCTCACATATTTCATATATGTATATGAATTTCTTGTGACAAGACTTTTTGATACTAAAGTTATTAAGTTTTGTTTCGTATGTAGATTACTATATGATTTTGACCATGTGTCTTGCTAATGTCATTACCCTTTTGGGCTGGGTTGAGGCCACAATATGGGAGCAAAATTTTTCATGCGAGTAAAGATTGGAAAAAAGAAACTTTTGAAAAAAACAACAGCAGGGCCAAGGAGATTCAGGTGAGCAATGTGGCCCATGGGCCTTTTGTTTGTGAATGCTTGTCCGAATTAATTCTGTTTCTGTTGTATTTGATTTCCATCTTTTAAGTCAAAATCCAAATTGAAAAATATGAATAAATTTAAAAGTTAAGCACTGGTTGAACATCCTAAACATGTCTTCAGGTGAATTATGTCATGGAAAAAAAAAATCACCGAAGTTTTGCCTGTCCATGTTAGGCAGTGTCACATGACCTCATTCAAGATAGCAAATACATGTAATAGGAATCACCATGTTTGCCTGTTCTGTCTGTGTCTCATCTGTCCATCCTTCCTTCCATCCCACTTATTGTCTAGGTCATAACTTTGTAATTGGCACAAAAATTGCTATGAGCAGACAATAATCCCTAGTCAAGGTCAAGGTCACTAAGTAATAAGTTAGAAATAACTGTCAGGGCCAACAACTTTGCAGTGAAGGATCATTAGAAACCCATACATGGCACAAAAATTTCTGACTTAGCCACCTGTAAGTAACATTTATATCAAGTTGTGTCAGAGACTCCAAATCAAAGCAATGGTTGTCTTCACTTTGCTAGGTATACAACATCATAGCCTGCTAAACTGTTACCCCATGTAATTAGTCTGATGTCAGTTGTTTCGTACATTAGTTGGTGATATGTCTTTTAAACTCAAATTAATTAGCAAATGATGGCCACTGGGATGTGACAAGGGGCTTATATTTCTACTTGAATTTCTTTGCCAGTTCTCCGACTATAATGAAATATTCAGAATAAATTTTTCTGACTTTTAGGTCACCTGAGTCACTCAGTCAACCTCTTGTCATTCATTTTTGTCCATCAGTTATAAACTTTTGAACATTTCAGCTACTTTCTGAATATTTGGAATAACATTTAAGAGAGAAGGGGAACAAAAATTGTGAATTTCATGAATCCTGCGACCTACCGAGTCCAAGAAGTGTAGCCAAAACCATCAAAGTAATCCACAAAAATCATCTTTACTCCTGGACATGAAGCAGTCAAACAATTAGAAACATGATAAGCAATGAGCCCTTTACCAAAACTGAAATTCCTTAATGCTCAAAGTACAGTTCATAATATCTACGTTCCTGCAAATGTTTTCTCCACCATACCATGCATTGCATTAAGGACAGAGGGTTGTAAATTGGAACATGTTTAATTTGGGGAGCTGTTGGGAGACATTCCTTTTTAACAATAATGAATTATATTTTGTTTGAAGGAAAGTTCAACAGGATCATGTTGTAATGTAAATCAGTTTCCCCTACCCACAACTCCCTTTATTGACAAGAACTCCCACATTGGACATATTTGTGTCCTAAGTAGGGGCCTCCATGGCTAAGTGGTTAGAGCATTGCACTCAAAATCACAAGGCCTCTCACTTTTAATCAGCTTGGGTTAAATTCTTGCTCGTGCCGATACAAAGTTTGCCAGTTTACTTTTGCAAGTGTATCTAGGTTCTCTCTTCCACCAATAAAAAACTGGACACCACCAGATAACTGAAAATTTATCGAGTGTGGTGGAACACAAGAAAATCAATCAATATCCTAAGTATGAGAAAATTCATTGACAAATAGTTTTTTCATGCCACTCATCCTGCATATCCTTTGTTGCAGACTTCTGGTTCAAATCCATGATGAATTGATATTTGAAATAGCAGATGAGCATATCTTAAGTGCTGGAGGTATGAAAGAGTTCATTTTTCAATAAAAAAAAAAAATAAAAATCAGAAAATATAATATTTTAACATGTATTGGTGATCAAATTAATTTTAAGCTCATCAGAGCTGAAAGCTCAAGTCACACGATGTTCATCATCCATCTGTCTGTAAACTTTAAACATTTTTTTACTTCTTCTCCAGAACCACTGCACCAATTTCAACCAAACTTGTCAAAAAGCTTCCTTGGGGGAAGGAGATTCAAGTTTGTTCAAATGAAAGGCAGCACCCATCTCCAAAGGGAGATAATAGCAAAAATATACTGACAAATTTTTAAAATATTCTCAAAACCAGTGGGCCAATTTCAATCAAACTTTTTACAAATTATCCTTGGGTGAAGGGGATTCAAGTTTGTTCAAATGAAGGGCCATGCCCCCTTCAAATGGGAAATAATCAGAAAAATGCAAAAATTGGGTGAGGTAATATGAAAATCTTCTTCTCAAGAACCACTGGGCCAGAAAAGATCAAATTTACATGGCAGCTTCCTGACATTCAAATTTATTAAAACCAAGGTCCCTGGGGGTAGGATGGGGCAACAATAGTGAATCAAATTTTTACATGCAAAAATGTAAAGGAAAATCTTAAATCCTCTTTTCAAGAATCACTGAGCCAGGAAAGTTCAGATTTACAAGGCAGCTTTCTGACATAGTGCAAATTCAAATTTATTAGGTCACCTGAGCAATTGCACAACAACAGGAACAATGACAAAAAAGCAAACTTAAATGACACAGACATGCTGTGAAGGACTTGCTGGGTAATGTTCAACTTGGGGAGAGTGTAACACAGTATTTTAGTGGTTCAGAGAACAGTAACATGAAAGGAAAACTTGTGAAGTTTGATAAACTCACTCAATGACATTGATCTCAAAGTGAAAAAAATATGGGAATAAAATCTCCATCCACAACCTATTCAACTTTAGTGAGGATAAGTCGACTTTCAGTGTCATAACGATGATTTTGTCCAAGCAAAATTACTTGTGTTCCGCAGTTTGATTTTCAGTTGGTTTTTCTTTATACTTGCATTTCATAATCTAACTTTACCTATATTATACCTATATGTATTCCTACCTCTTTCTCTTTTTGACCTCTGTCCTCATATCTCTACCTACAAGCTTCTACATGGTTCTGGAGGGTATCATTTTACTATCAATAAGTTTATTTTTCTTTCTTGTATTATCTGAATAGTTAAAACTGTTTCTGTAAATTGTAAAGGTCAAGGTGATATTACGAAATGCAAGGATGTATTTAACTTCTTAAGAGATTTAGAGTATAATATTGTTTACAAGATACACACTTTTCACATAAAACTGAAAACAAGGTAAGAAACTTGTGGGGAACGACACCAGTTGTGCTTCTTCAGTTCATATTCTACAAACTCAAGGGTTATTGCAACTCTTATCAATAAAACTTTTACTTTAAACCTCTTATAGAAAAGGGTGATGTTGATGGAAGTTATTTCATAATTAAAGCATGTATAGAGGGTCATGGCCCTTGAGGATAAGATGGGGCCATAAAAGGGGATCAAAGTTTTACATGCAAATATATAAAATTTTAAATATACGTCTAAGTGACTCAGGTGAGTGATGTGGCCCATGGGCCTTGTTTTGATTAATAATCTTCATTTTCAGTGAAACCCAAGTCATTAAACATGTAGCATTTTATTGGCTTACTTGTAACAAAAACAGAAATCTGTAAATATATGTAATTTTTCACAGCTTTGATTAAGTCAGTGATGGAGGACAGTGGGAAGCTTTGTGGTGACTTTGTACAGCTCAGAATTCCGATCAAAGTGTCACTGTGTGCTGGGAAAACTTGGGGTCATATGTCTCCTCTACAAAGATAGAAACACATCTCCCACTTCCAATCAAAGTGACACAATTGGGTGGAATAATTTACTTTTCCAGATACGTACACATGTATAGTGAGACAAATTGTAGTTTTCATACATGAAGAAATAAACTTAAATATTTTAAAAAATTTAATTGAACATTTCACTAACAGCATGTTAAATTTTACTTTATAACAACAATACATGTACTGTACAGTTGTATATGACAGTTGTACATATGAGATTAAGAATAATGTTTATACATATTAAAGTGTAACAATAACTAAGCAACAAGATATGTATAATCAGCAAAGAATATATATTACATTTAACAATGTTTCATATACATCCTGGTGCCATGTTACTATAATGGCTGGGAAACTTGTACAAATCCTTTGCTTGCTGCAGAACTGCAGCTCACCGGTCTATAAAAAATTTGTGATGGACATGCAGTTATACATCACAAATTTTGTATAGGATCATCCTTTTGCCAGACATTTGCCACAGCAATTGATATTATTAATGACCATTTAAATTCTGAGGCAATGAAATGAAGTATATTTATATATTTCACATACATGTACAAACAATACACAAGTACACTAAAACTCACTTTATATAGAACTTGGTTATAAAGAAATTTTGGTTATATAGGGACTAATTTGAAAATTTCCTACTACAGAAATCTTTAGTAGTAAGAAAAAAATGTTATAAGAAACTCAGTTATTTTGAATATTTGGTATTAAGAAGGTTATATTTATTTTCCATTGCAATTTTACAATTTCTCTGTTCTTCTCCAAGTTGAATATTAGCATTTTTTCTTTTTCTTTGCCCATTTAAAAATGAATTAACATTAACTTGTCCATTACACAGGAAATGTACAAACAATAAATTCTTTTTCCAATACATATATTAATTGTTCTTTTTATTATGTTGTTGTTGAAACAAGTGCACATACAAAGTGTATATTCATATATTTTTTAAATATGCCGACTTCCTCAAATGGATGTAAGGAATTTTAGTTCTATGGAAATAAATGTAGGTATCCCAAAAATTCCATTTAAGGAGATTAAACTACATTGTCATAATGGCCAACTTTCTTTTAAAACATGAATGGAAATATAAATATTGACAATATTTGTCCATTTCTTTTGGATAAAATTGCCAAGCTGAGTAGCTCAGTAGGTTAGCGCGTCCACTGCTTATCTGTAGATCACGGGTTCAAGTCCAGTAGGGGATTTAAATTCTATTCAGATTACTTTCTACTAAAACTGCATTTTTTAGACCAAGTAAATTTGAAAGTTGTTGTACATATCCTACATTTTTCACCCATATCAAATTTCTTTGGTGTAATATTCTTCCTCAAGTATACTGAACTGTATTTTCAACAGTATTTTGTTTATGTACTTTGCACACATATTGACACCATTAAAAAAAAAAGTCCACATCAAGTTGCAATTGGGAGTTTTAACAACATTGATTATATTTACACAAGTACACAAAATACATTTAACATGAATAATGTACTATGTACTGGGCAGTTGGACAACCTACAATGGATTTTAGATGTTTTATAATTCAGCTTCTGTTCAAACATAGTTTGATTGGCATTTATCAGAAATGTTATGTAATATTGTTTGCTGCAGAGTTGTACCACATGACAGCAGCAGACAACATCATAAAACCAATCATCATTATATTGCTATAACGATATTGCCCTGTCAAATCATATGAATTTAAGAATACTGTGCCAATATAAAATGCATTAATATTTTGAAAATTGAATGGTATGGAATGAAATTACTGGTAATATTTGACCCACTTTATATTATGCATATTGGAGCAGTTTATCCTTTTTTATAGACTGAATTGCAATTGTAGATTCATCAAGTCCATGTATATAAAATTTTGTAGTAATAGCGTGCAGATTAATAGTACATGTATTCTAAATGTAAATACAAGTATATAATATTTGGTATCAACATTTGGAGAGATAGAAAGATTATAGTGTGTGTTTTATAATTATAATTTGATTCAACTTCATGATATATATGTCAAAACCAGCAGGTTTCAATCCATGTCAAATCAGAAAGCATACACATGTATTCACAAAGGCAGAAAGTGAGTACTCTAAAAATGTTCAGTTTGACACTGGGAGTGAGTAATGCAGTCAAGGTGGGCAATGCTACCACAGTGCATAAGGAGTCTTGCGGTTTTGACAAAAGCACATAGTCATTGGTTTTCCACCTGACGATGTTGGAACATCCCCTGTCGAAAGCTGTACTGAAAAAGATGCCAGCACAGAATATACATTAAAACAGCTAGTGATGTCTCATTTTAAAAAAGAATATATGTAGCAGTACTAATGTTGTTTTTGGCAGCCATGGATGAAAACATTAATGCTTGTAATTTTTGGTGTCAGATTATTTCAGTGTATAACGCTACATTTATACAGGTATATACATCTCATTACATCAAACTGAATTTTTATTTTTTTTGGAAACTGTATATAATACATATATAAAACATTATATATTGTAAACTTGAGCAACTACATTAATTAACAAGTATCTCAGCAGCAAGGTGACATATTATGTCATACATATATTTCATTATTTAACCAAGAAAGGTTAATTCAATGAATATTTTGGATTTCAGTCTATATTATGGTACACTCAACACAAAACATATATATATAATGGAAGTGTATCAGTTCTCTTTAAAGCGAGTGACTTAAAAAGATAATTGAAAAACATGTACATTGTATCAGAGGATGGGAGAGGGTAAATAAGAAATGAAAGACTAGAGCAAGTTATGGACTAAATACTAAATGTGCTAAATGGCAAGTGTACATAATATAAAAGAACGGGGGATAATTTCAGTAAATTTTCCTTGTCAAATTCCAAGCGCAGCAGTGTATATATGGTACATGTAGGTGTGTAGTTTGCATTAGGGTAATGGAAAAATGCATCCAGTCGTAACTTGAATTTTCTATCATTGACTGAAAACAGAACTGTTCACATTTTACAGTATTTAAACCTACATTGTTGATATAGTATGATAATTTTTCATTAAAGCAAAGTCCACTTAGCAATTACTAAAATTTTAGGAAATTCTCCTTTTCAGTGGGATTTATAAATTGCTATAGCACCAAGATAAAACGTGACTATACAGACTAGGATCAATAAGTCAACACTGATTAGCATCTAATTGAATTTCTGGTCAATTTCTCCCAGTAATCAAAATTCATATAAAGGCTTGCATGATGGCAGAGAATCAATCTGAATAAAGCACCAACATTGGCATCTCGATTAAATTAGTGACTATCAATTTGTCACGTTACTGGAAATCTAGTATTGCTGAATACTTTATCAGCTTGGCTCTAAATTCTTGTAATAGAAGGGCTTAAAGCAAACAGATGAACACAAAATACAGTCTATTTTCAGCACCAAGTAAAAACTTTGCCAACAACCCACATATAAAGCAGTTTTCAAATACATCTAGATGTATATAACAAAGGGTGCTGTGCCATATGACTATGCTCATCACACACAAGTTTCTGGAGCATAAGCTATAATCCGTACATTTCTGACACGTCTGACCAGAGATCCCAACTCTGAACCCATACATGGAACATGGCGGGGGGATTTGGGGGAAGGAGGACCTTCAAGTGGATCCTCATTTATTCTCTTAGGCGATCTTGGCACCTCCTCACACTCTGATGCTTGATCTTCAGAACTCCACTGTGAATCTGAAATTGCATTATCTGCAACAGGTGACGGGATGATATCATTTACATACTTACTATATCCGTGCAGCAGGAAAAACAAAGAAAGAATTTTGACTTTGCTCATTAATTTTACATAGAATGATTCAAGCTGGTTCCTTAAGCAATATCTTAAATGTATTTGGTATGAACTTCCATATGTAGTACATGTATACAAATTTGGGTCATTCCTTACATTATTTAACTTCTGGTTACATCATTTTTATCATGTGCTACTCTTTCAGGTCTGTGTATACAATGCACCTCTTCTAATGAATACTTTAAGATAACTTTCACAATTTCAGATTTCACATTTATATAGAATATGCAATTTTGCTTAGGGGCTTTCATAAGACCAATAAATATTATAGCATAATGATCAACATCAGATTTCAGAAACTGCAAAAATTGAAAATTCTAATCATTAATATTTGACATGTATGCTGCCTGTGGCAAGGTAGATAATAATCACATAATGTAACATCTCTTTCTATTCCTATAGCTTTCACATAAAACTGCAGAAAAAGTCCTGTCCTCTTTTTTATTGCATAATATATATATTGAATTTTCATGCAGTAACACGGGTTTTCAACTACATGTACTCTCTCTCATATGGTAATATTGTGAGACAGTTTTGATTCATATTTTCATACACACATCTAAGACATACAGATAACCTTGTATAGCTTTTGGTTATCATCTAATATGTGCAAGAACCAAGATGTAAAAATATCACAGTGAATACACATCCTGAATGACCATTGGTTGAAAAAATATAACCAAAAATAAAGTTTCTTGCATGCATTCAACAGAGGTCCATCATTTAATCAAGCACTAAACATAGAGGGGTAAACTGGACAACACATTTATATTCAGAAAATGGGCATCAATTGCCATCAACTGTAAACAGGTTAGATGGTGAAACAATATATAGAAAGAAAGCTAAATGTACAAGTGCTTCATCCTTGCTACATGCTTGGCACCATGCTGCTATTTTCGTTTAACATGTAATTATTAACTATATCACAAACTTGCATAATTGTCATATTTGACTCAAAGTTTAACCAAGAAAATTCTACTCTAATCATTCAATTGTCCAATGTATGACTGGTATTTGCCGTATATAACTGTATTTTGTTGTTTAAATAATTACATGGAAAACTGCTATGATACTTCTGAATTAAAGATAACCATAATGTCCATGTTATATCAACCAATCAAACATTTAATCCATGATCTTCCAGCTCACTGGATATCTACTGAAAAAGGAGCATACAGGCCTTTTATTGAACCATGGTAATCTAAAATATATTTCAACTAATTCAACAACATTTGAAGAGTTTTAATTAAATGCAAAATAGCTCTTTTATATCTTCATGGTAATCATGAATTTTCAACCTTAGTCCTGGTGTTATTTATATATTTCCATGCAAAGTAAAAAAAACAAAACAAAAAACTGATAGAATCGTCCAGGGCCCTAAGAACCTATCATTGCAAATATTTCTTGCCGCAAAACAGTCCTTTAATGTCTCCTGTACTTGTTTAAGATTACCTCTGTCACAAATATTTGTTGCTGTGAACCAGTATATCAATGGAAAATTGCAAAATACTCCTGTGGTTATAACCTGGTTAATAATACAAAAGTACCAAAGTAATTTTCTGTTTGTAATAACCTTGATCCTTCACTTCGTGATCTCAACTCTGAAGATAACTTTCTGTGATCATCATTCTCTTACTAGTAAGTGTCTGTCAATCAAAAATTAAGTTGTCATACAATCCAAAAGAAGATCCCAATCAATATGACCTTCACCTTTTACCTCAAAATTTATTGAGGTATTACCCTCCCTATTGTCCAATTTCCAGCACATACTGACTATGGAGTATGAGGGATAAAGTATACTGGAGATATTGTATTAAATAAAAGTATTGAAGGATGAATGGACATAGTAATTACTGAAGGGTTCCCCCGACTCTAATAATGGCTATATCAAATACTGGTAATTGGAGATCTTTCAGTTCAACATAGAGACCTTAATTTTCATATGCATTTTGGGCCTACTAATGACTGAAGCTTGAAACATATGCAATAAAACTGTTATTTTGAAGCTAAAGAAATATCTTTTATTGAGTAAAACAAAATGGAAAAGGCGTTAAACAATTTTTATAAGGAGGTCGAATATAAAGAACAAGAAAACTGACAAGTTGGAAAAGGTCCTGTGATGAATATATTCAAAAGGTGCTCTTGCACTGAATTATGGATCTGGTCAAGTAGTTGAATTGACATGGTTGGTATATCCACCCTATATTTTTTCTGGACTTAAAAGATATCACATGCCATAGATAGTGCTGTCATCCAAGTATTTTAAACACCCTTAGCTCTGTAACAACAAAACATAAATCTGAAATTCCTTTCTGATTTGAGTATTAGCTTTAAACTGTATGAATATCTTCTCAAGTTAATGTATGTCGTAGAAAGTGCTATTACATTTATAATCAATAAAATATTCTAAGTCCTATAACTACAAGGACAAAGCCAATAAGTCAGAAAATTGAAAGGTTTTAAACCTCTGCCAAATCCAAGTACTGTGTATCATATATAAAATCTAAGAAAATCTTCTCCAGAAAAGTGAGGTTATTGTGTGCCATAAAAAGTGCTGACAGAGTGATTACCACTGGACACCTGCTTATAGTAGAAGTTGGCGCTGCAGGTTCCAGTCATGCAGACCGTTACAAAATTATTATGAGTACAGTGAAATTTAACTAATTTCGTAAATAACATTTGAACCTGGCATCAACATAAATGAAAATATACACTAGCATATCACATGATATAATGTAAAAGAAACAGAAATAAAAATAAGACATCAATTTTCTTTGGAGTTTTTTTGAACACAGACATTTGAAAGGGTTCGCAGAGCTTGATACAACAGCTGCAGTGCTGTACAATGAGAGTGTCCATGCACGTGACTCACTTGTCCTCCACTCCATATAAATGATTCTCCTTAATGTAGTCTATAACAACGTCCTGTAGCAGATATTTAACACTTTCTCCTCGTCTCAATGCTCGCCTGAAATGGAGATGACATGTGCAAGTAACACAGCAATGGCAGATCAATGTTGAATCAGATATGTCTAAAATCTCATTGTAACGTGGGCAAATAGAATTTCCCTTCAGTGACCCTAACTTTTTAAACTTATCCAATGGAATCTATATAGCTGCTATGATCTTCACAGCCCTGATAGTCCTAAAAAAAATCTTGAAGAGGCCTTTTTACATGAGAAAAGTCAACATTTTCCATAGGAGCATATTTGTGACATATTGTCATGAATGTAAATCCCATTTGAAAAATGTACGATAATAACTTCACACTGTATTTGTTCACTATTATATAGCCATATCTGAAAATTCCCATAAACACATATATATTTAAATGAAATGCTTTTCTGCAATACGAAGTCCATGTCATTTGATTTTCCATTTAAAATCAGCAAATTCATTTATCTGGAATATGCTTACATGTACTACTTTAATAATTTTATACATTTTACAATAGCATTTTAGCTCTTGACTTCACAGTTATGTTTATAAACTAAATATGAATTCAGAATATTTGTAAATATTCAGTTTGTTTTTCAATTGTTTCAGAATACTTGTTACATGCTCAAGTTTGAAATCATGTGAATTTACAAATTCTTTTTTACACAAATGAGACATGTGTCAAAAGTGATTATGATATATTTTTCAGCCATAAAGTCAATAGTTGGAAGATCATTTATGGTTCTGGGCCACACCACTCACCTGAATCACCCTGATCCATATTTAAAGATTTTTCCTATATATTTGCATTTAAAACTTTGATCCCCTACTGTGGTTGCACCTTAGCCCCCTGGGCCATGATTTTTAACAAAATTGAATCTGCACTATGTCAAAAAGCTGCCATGTAAACTTGAACTTATCCTGCTCAGTGGTTCTTGAGAAGATTTTTAAAGACATTTCCCTATATTTTCACATGTAAAAATTTCACCCTTTATTTTGGCCCCACACTACTGGGGCCATGATTTTATTAAACATGAATCTGCACTATATCAGGAAGCTTCCATGTAAATTTTTACTTTTCTGGCCCAGTATTTCTTGAGAAAATTTTTTAATGAACCCACACTATTTTTGTGATTATTTCCCCTTTGAAGGGTCATGGCTCTTCATTTGAACAAACTTGAATCCCCTTCACTCAAGGATTTGTACCAAATTCAATTGAAATTGGCCCTATGGTTCTGAAGAAGAAGATATTAAAAGATTTTTTCCTATATTTTCTGTATTTAAAACTTTGATCCCCTATTGTGGCCCCACACTACCTTGAATCTGCACTATGTCAGAAAGTTTCCATGTAAATTTGAATTTTACCAGACCAATGGATCTTGAGAAAAAAGATTTTTAAAAAACCTCACCCTATTTTTGTGGTTATCTACCCTTTGAAGTGGGCATGGCCCTTCCTTTGAACAAACTTGAATCTTTTTCATCTAAGGATGATTTGTACCAAGTTTGATTGAAATTAGCCCTGTGGTTTTGGAGAAGATTTTTTTAAATTTTCAGTACATTTTCGCTATTTTGCTATTATCTCCCCTTGGAAAAAGACATTACTTTTCATTTGAGCATACTTGAATCCCCTTCACCCAAGGATGCTTTCTTCCAAATTTGGTTGAAATAGACCCAGTGGTTCTGGAGAAGAAGTTGAAAATGTGAAAAGTTCACAGACAGATGGACAATGGGTGATTAGAAAAGTTTGCTTGAGCTTTCAGCTCAGATAAGCTAATAATAAAAGGAAATTCAGTGTGCGTATCCCTCAGTAATTAACATCTTCCAGATATATGTAATCAGCCAAGATGGCAGTTCTTGAAACCATGACAGTTCATATACATAATTCCCTTCTTCCTAGTTTGCTGCATGAAAATTAGAATAGTGGCAACAAAATACTGAAATATGAATTCATGAGTATTTCAGCTTTCCCATTCAGGATTATTGACAAAAGGAGTAAAAACAGAATTGTGTGACAGAAAAGCCAGCACATATATTAATGTGTGTGAAGAATTTGAATTGCCTTGGTTTTGTGAGCTTTGATCTTTTGACATCAAAATTAAAGAGACACTTCAACTCATTTTGCTCAAAAATCGTAATATGACAATTTTTCCAGAGCTTTCTCTAATTTTGTTGCATACCTGAATGTATAAACTTTGCAAAAATAACATACTTTTAAAGTTGAAAATTCTCATTTAAATGCAAAAATTAATAGTTTTTGAAGGCCCTATTTTAACAACATTGAGACTTCCTCTTTTGATATTCGGACCCATGTGCATGGACGGTAAACAATCCAGTGAGAGGAAGTATACAATGGATAAACCCTGAATTTTGACAGATTATGCAAGAAAAGTGTTAAAATAGAACGAGATACAACTCAAACATGAACTAGAATTTACATGGGGGTGTTACTATGACCCTCTAGCTATGAGACATACATGCAGGGCTTTAAAAGTAAGTGTTATTTTTATCAAAACATGTGGCATGTTTTATTGTTTGGTTAATAGGGACATGAAAAGTTTTTCATCATAATAATGATTTATAATTACTTAATTATAAGAAGCATACTCAATTAGCGAGTGTGGACCCCTTTAAGGGATATTTAGATAAGTTTTCACACAGCACGTGTGTTGTCATACTGAATCACGTGATGTAAAATGTCTGAGTCAGCATGAAATCATTAAATTCTGGATGATCTTTAAAGTGCAGTTGAGAGTAAATTAATGCATTCCTAATGTTCAAAATTGTAATTATCGCTATGATTTTTATTTTTAAAAAGCACTCAATTAAAATGTGAAAAATGAGTTGTAGTGTCTCTTTAATTATGTTCCCCAAACAAAGTTTCGGACGATATTGGTTTTACTCTGTTTCTTCTTCTTATCATTTTTTCTTTCTTCTTGGGACTTTTTTGTCCAGGAGTGTTCCCAGAAACTACTCATGGGTTCAATATGAAATCAATATAGGATGATAGTGTAGCATATGTAGATGTGCGGAACGAATGTCATTATGTCTGAAAATGCCTGCATGTGCATCCACGTGCATTGGATGTTTTGTTAACAAATTTTTGAATTGCAGTAACTTTTTTGTTTTTCAATAATATCGATTGATAATTAAAGGTTAGGTATATCTTGAACCTCTTTATCGATTTCTATGGTCAAATTTACGATTATGTACATGTGCTTTGTTTTGATTGGATAATACAAAAATGTATATATCTCTGTTGTTGATGGGAATGAGATCATATTCACAGTATAGGTAGATATCCCAAATATCTACAGATTGATGATATAAAATTTGCAAACATGCATACACATTCACATGCATCATCACTTGAAGTTTCAATTCTTTCAATGACCATAAAATTTGCTGCATTTGTTAAAATCTTTGGAAACTTACGTTGTAAATTTTTGGGTACTTAAATGGCCATTACCTTCGAATTAAAAGTTATATTGAAGTGAAATTTTAGTTGTGGGTTTATGATTCAAATGCCTATTAAATGGTGTGAACAAAAATTCATTCGTTGAATTTGCACGTGCATGAGTGCAATGTCATTTTTTATGTCTACATTCAAAAACGGTCTATAACATTGTTGCGTTTCAATGAATTGTATTGAAATTTGTGTTGCAGATATATTTTGAGACTCTCTACTCACTGGTGTTGCCAAAATCACTTCCCTGCACGTGCATGCACTCAAATTTCATTGGCTAATATTTAAATACATATATGTCGCTCATGAATATGGTATATTCAACAAAATTGAGATGATACGTACACACTACTAAATCCTATATTGTAAGATCATTGGATGTGCAGATATACACTTGCATGTGCATGTATGCACGTGCATTGTTTCTGGTGTTTCTAACTTCTACTCGCTGTTAGTTTATCATTTGTCATTGAAATGTTTTGAAATTGATGTTGTAGTTGTATATTTAGACATTTAACATATTGAAATTTTTTTAATTTACTAATCAACATGTGCATGCACTGAATTTTGATTGGTGAGCTATTAAATGTTGATAACCGATTTGTTTAACTATGAAATGGAGTTATAAAATAGTTGTATATTTAGATGTTATACTGTTTCTTATGGTCGAAATCACTTGTCCTGAAACAATTGACACCACTTCCTACTTGGGGGAACGTTGGGGAACATCTGTAACAGTCCCCGTTACAATGAGTACTAGTTATAAGGACTCAGTTGGAAAAGAATTCAGTTTGGATACAATTTCTCAATGTTGTGGTTCTGTGAGCATAATATAATCTGTTTATGTCAGTTATGTCACTGCAGTGGCAGATCCAGAATTTCTGAAAAAAGGGTGGGGTGGGCATGTGTGAAAGTCAAGTTACAATTCAAAATACTGACGCCATTTTGGGTGCCAAATATGTAGTTTTACTTACATTATTTTGCAAATTTGTGGCAAAAAAGCCCATATTTGTTTCATGATTTTAGCCAAAGAGAATTTAATCAGAGCCTGCATATCTTCCTGTTTACAAACAGGCACATGACCCAACTCCAGTACACCTTCCATCCCCTTATTTTGTTGCAGCGATGAGATGCGTATTTTACTTTGGTACATACCTGATTTTTGTTGAACTAATATCATTAAATATCCATTCTGTGACTATGATGATATTTTCCTGTAAAAGACATGTACTTTTGTATTTAATGACCAACAGACCTATGCAGAGCTTGATTTCTTCACACAGTAAAATATATACAATAAATGGAATTGCACATTCCTTGGTTTTAACTGCATATGAGGCCCAAGCAGAAAGTCAAATCTAAGCAGTATATATAGCTAAGTTATTATAGTAAACAAATCTAACCAATATATAACTACTATATAATAAACAAAAATGTCAATATATAGCTATATCATAGCAAACAAATCTAGTCAATATATCTAGTCAATATATAGCTATGTTATAGCAAACAAATCCAATCAATATATAGCCATACTGTAGCAAACCTAATTAATATATAGCTATATCATAGCAAACAAACCTAATCAATATACAGCTATATCATAGCAAACAAATCTAATCAAATATATATTGATTGACTGTGTATTGTTTTATGTCCCTCGCAAGAATCTTTCACTCATATGAAGATGTCACCATTGCCGGTTAAGGGCCGCAAAATTTTGGTCTATGCTCGGTGCTTATGGCCTCAGTTTTTGCAATCTCATCCAAAGGACCGCCCCATTTAGTCGCCTTTTACGACAAGCAAGGGGTACTGAGGACCTATTCTTACCCTAGTCCTCACGGACTATTCAATTTAAAGCTATACTATAGCAAACAAATCTATTCAATATATATACAGCTGTAGCTACATTATAGCAAACAAATCTAATTGTTTGTTTGTTTGTTTTACATCCCAATTGAGAATTTTTCACTCATATAAAGATGTCACTAGCTGTAGGTAAGGTAACACAAATTTTGACCTATGCTTAGTGCTCAGGGCCATAGCAGTGAGGGTTCTTTAACGTGCCAACGCCTGCTCCGACATGGGACCTCCGTTTTTAAGGTCATATCTGAAAGACCCGTGATTCTCACTTCTAAATGCCAAGCGTTTGGAGAAGGAGCAGTCACTACCTATTTTTATGTCTTAGGTTTGACGCGGCCATGGCAAGAGTGGCGCTCTAACTCATGACCTCCCAGTTACGAAATGCTCTAACCACTGAGCCACCCCGACCAGTAACATATCTAATCAATATATAGCTATATCATAGCAAACAAATCTATTCAATATATAGCTATATCATAGCAAACAAATCTATTCAATATATAGCTATATCATAACAAATAAATCTAATCAATATATAATGAACAAATCTAATCAATATATAGCAACATCATAACTCTATCAAAGTAAAGAAATAATCTCTTACTTGATACTTGGTTAATACATCTGATTCATATATAAACTTTCTTGGGTCTGATCCTTCTCTCGTTATACAAACTAATCCGTGTTTTCCAACAATTTCTTCAATCTACAAAAATAAAAAATTTAAAAAAATTCCAGTTTTACAGTTTCCAAATGTAAATATATTTCTCCACATATATTCAAACATAATCTCCAAAACAGAGGGCTGGTCAAATTACCTTGCACACTGAGGGGTCACTATTAGTAATGCAGAACCATAATGTCTAGAAATTCTTTTAATTGATATCTTTTTGTGAAATGCAAGCAAATAGAAGCACATATTAATTACATCTTTGTCAGCCCACAGTCCAGGAGTTCCAAATGATTCCAGAAGATCTGCCCCACACAACAATCTAACATTGACAGTGTGCTTCTTCAAGGCTGCATTTATTGCATTATGATCATCTATGGTCCTGTCATCTAAAAAGATAACAAAGCTCTGTTGAAGAGTACATACCGTGGACTATAAGAAGCTCTCGAAATTTAAATATTCCACTTGAATCATGCAGGGGCCTCCATGGCCAAGTGGTTAGAGCATTGCGCTCAAAATCACAAGGCCTCTCACCTTTAGATGCAAATCTGAGTAACATGGTCACCAACTTGAATCTACACTTAACTAGGTGAAACCATCATCCCAATATAAACATTCTTCTATGGCAACATTGCCTTAGCCATTTGAAAGTAAAGAAACCATATAATGGAATTTTCAAAAAGGTTACCCAAGCTGCATGAAGAAACATTCATCACCAACTTGGATCTTTTAATGTGAAGATTAAAATATAACTGTTTACAGATTCTGACACCAACATAAATGTTAGCCATATAACAAATCTTGCTGTGATGGTAATAGGCTTAGCTAAAAGAGCATCCAATGAATCTCTACTAATGAAGATCTGATCTGGATCATATCTAACTGGATATTTACATAATTTTATATACCATATTCACTGTCATTGCTGTTGATGTGAACATTCCGAAGGTCTTTTCTTCTTTTCTTTGTGGGTGTAGGCTTTGCTTTGGTGTTATATTCCCTATCAATTTTTGCTTGATGGTATCTCAAAACTTTGGCAGTTTCTGTCCATTTTGTTTGTTCACATTCCCATGTGTCCATGCTTTAAATGATATGTAATGCATTATGTAACATCAAGCCATCTTCATACATTACCTTTAAATGAGCATGTGTACTAATAATCAATATTACTTTTGTATCTAAACATGGTTAATGTACTTATAATGGTGATATATATATATATATATATATATATATATATATATATATATATATATATATATATATAATAACTTCTGCAACATAAACTAATTTCATTCCAAATGAAAGGAGTATAGGTTGAAAGTTTTACTTCATTCATAGATAATTTAACTTTTAGACATCTTTGGTTGGCTTCATTTGTGTAATGTGCATATGCATTGCCTGCAGCTTCTTCACACATGGTCAGAGATAAAACAAAGGCATTGGAAAGTTGTGAAATCGAGATTGACTGTAGGTATAGTAATAAACACATTGGTAAGTAATAAAACAGTCGAATGGTCAACACTCAACTCATTTCAGTGTGTTTAAAAATGACACACTGCATTTTAAAACTATTCTTCTTTCTACTCTCTACGAGACTAGAACCATAGTCAACTAAATATAATATGTCTATTTTAACAGCTGGGAATTTTGACAGAAATGAAAGTAGAATGTAAATATAAAATATACCTGGTAAACTTCATTTTTGAAAATTCATGAGAGATGAACTGCAATGCTTCATGAAATGCTAACATGCTTCATGAAGCATGCCAAAGTGAAGCATTGCAGTTCACACCCTAATGTGTTTTCAAAATGAAATTTATTTATCAAAATATATGCCAAAAGCATGTATTCTCAAAAGGGTTTGATAATAAATTAATAGGAGACTTTTGAGTTCCTGCCAGAACACCTTTTTTGTTTTCTTTTTCAAATATTTACACTCATTTATGATTCATGAACTTTCTGTTTCTTGCAAGGTCATTCTAAGTAGAAGAAGATTACCACATCTATCGGATACAGCACATAACACTCCATAACAAGCTTATGTGTAGTGTGTTTTTTTCAAGGGGCTGATTCACGATTTCCCCTCAAATCTTGTTTGTCAATTTTGACAATCAAAATCTACTGTCTAATGTGTTTAAAAGGTTTTACAAAAGTTAAGGTTATACATTATGACAGAAACTCATTGTAGAGAGTTTATTATTTGATTTGTAAACAAAGATTGAAGTATACTATTGTTTAAAAAGTTTTCAAAAGAAAGGGATATCAATACAAGTTTACTGTATATATCACATTTTGAGTATTCTTTAAGAAAAATGTGTCATCTAAAAGTTAAATTTGTGATTGTAAAATTACGATGCTTTAAATTACAAAATTAACATTTCACTGGTTTGTTTGTAAACATAAAAAGACTCAGGTCTTTGTTTACATAACAGAGTCAAAGCTAGAATTTTGCTCTTATCCTTGCATTCAGAATATCCAAATTTTGGCCGTCAACATTAAATAAGTTATATTTTTGATGTTTAACATCAAAATTGAAATTTTTAAAAAAAAAACAAAATACAAACCAGTTTTTTTAAGCCATGAGTTGTAGAACCTTACTAAAGGTAGCATCAACAATTATCAATCTGTGAAATGCTTTGTTTTGCATATTACATGTATGAATAAAAGGTCTTCACTTAAAAACTCTAGACAGTACTAGGTTATTAGACCAATAAAATCATGAGCTCTGTGTGTAAAATAGTTTTCCAAAATTGTCCAAGTTTAGCAACCTGTAATTTTTTCACACATAAATATTAGAAAATTGTTGGGAATTACAATATGCATATAAGCCTTCGTTTGAAAAGTGTAAGAGGAATGCCAAACCATGTAACTTATGTAATATTTCCTCAAAACTGACTAAGTTCAACAACCTGTACTTTTCTCAGAAATTGAAGAAAATCAAAATCCTTGCCGCATGTACATCCTCAATACCCATACAGACATTCTGTAAAGAAGAAGGTTCTCTGTATAGTTTAAAACTGGGGAGGTGTTAGATGAACAAATCATGCATCCTTCAGATAACATTAAATTTCAATTGAAGGGGCAAAACTTCTGCAAGAGAGGTTGAAAGTGCAAGATACTACCATACGAAAACCCACAGAGCTCATTTTCATAGCTGAAAAGAAAATAATTTTTTGTATTATAACATGAAACTTTCACAAATAAAGCGTAACTTTTACGTTATAATGATAGATATTTTATATGTCAAACAGGAACCCATGATTAGTACAATGAATGAAGACTGACTTTTATGTGTTTAGAAGTGAACTATATACACATGCTAACACACCTACATTTTAAACATGCATATTTCAGAATGTTTGGCAAATAATTCACTTTTGTACCTGATTGCAGTGTTACTTAATTAATAGCAGCTTTTAATATGGGGGTATAAAATTTTGTCCATTGAAATCAAGCCTTAAAATGTCACAGAAATTTAAATTATCAACCACTAAACCTCTGAATTTATGTTATGCTATCAAGTAAAAAATGTTTTATCTACATTTACTTTTGAGTCATTTGGTAACGTAAAAATCTGTCAGAATGTCTCTAGAAAGCACTTGGTGACCTAAGTCACTGTCTTCCGATAACAGAATGAATCCACACTTTTCAAAGGTTATGTCCTATTGCTGCCATCTTTGGGAATAATTTTTGGGACACATTTTTCACAACGCAGTGTGAATTATTTTGCCCTGAATACAACGGCTACATGGCACATTGCGGTCCTACAACATATGGTTTAAATAGAAAATTTACTATTTCTGATTGTAATTAACTGTTAAGGATTTTTTCTAAGAATTTAGAGTAATGATTGAAAAATTAGTATGACTGTACAATGATTTTAGTCATTGTTTACATTTATGTGTCCCTTGTGTGATTTTTTTTTGAAGCAATATATGGTAATGTTGTAACAATATTAGTCCTCAACTTATTTAGATTAGGGTCAGCAATTTTTCTTCATTATTTTTTAACAACATCTTTAATGATCTAAACACAATTTATAGATATACCTAAAATTGCATGTGCAAACCAACTAGTCATTTCACACTATGGATTGGATAAAATTACCTGTTGCTAAATGCTATTGTGCATCAGGTACCAATCAACAGAACATGTTACATGGTAATTATGTCAAATCAGAAGTCTAGTGTAATCTTTCTGTTGAGATATGTTTTTTTTTGGCATGTGATTCAATCTTACACTGTACATTGCACACATTTACCTACAGCAAAAATAACCAGGCACATAGCAACAGGAGGTCTGCCCCTTTTATATCAACATTCAAAGTTGGTTAGTTCAATCTCTAGATAGACTGTTGCACCCTCCCCCCTTCTTTAAAAATAGTAGTAATGAATTGCAGTGGAAATGTTCAACTGAAGAATCAAGCCCAAACTCCTTTCCCCAAGAATCAGAGGTTTGAATTTGTTTTATTTTGATTGTCAAGAATTTTCAGACAATACTGTGAATTTGACTATATTCTTCTCCCTGTGACATACAAAAATTTACCATTCCCCCCACTCTCTCTTTCTCTTTCTCTTTGCATTGGGGCGATATTGATTTGCCCCCCCCCCCCCCCCCCCCTATTTATTTCAAAATCATGCGACTGCAGTGAGTAAATTCAGAATAAAATGATATTCTGGCAGTAACTTGAAACTTTTATTACACAATACTTTTAAAGTACATGATTATTTTCAAAAATTCTGTGTTAATCAACTCAAATACATATCATACATCAGTGACGTGTATTGTTGTTGCAAGAAAAAATATAAGCAAGTAAGCAATCAACCCTAAAGTAATTAAAACCAGATATTACCATTACAAAAATATGAAATATCATTTGGAAACAACAGATTTAAAATAAGTAAACTTTATCATGCTACATTGCAGTAAGAAATCTACTAAAACTTTTCATCCAATATCCACATACTAAAGGCACTGCAATGTGTGAAAAACAACTTATTATACTTGGCTGGCCTAAAGTCAAAACTAGAATGAATCTGGATGAGGTTTTCGAAAACTAAAACCAAATCTGACACAACTGGGTTTTTTTTATTATTTTTTTTTTTTTTTTTTTTATTTATTTATTTTTTTATTATTATTGTTATTTATTTTTTTTATATATATATTTATTTCTGTTACCTTAAATTGATTCTTTTGAAATTGATATAATTTAAAACTAAAACATAAGAGTAAACAACATCATACTTGATCCAGTTGCTTGTCTTTAGAGCGTGTCTCAGCATTTCACACCGGTGACTGGCTGGCAACAAATCCTACAACACAAAATATCCTCTAATATCAGACTGCCATTTTTTGTTCAGCCTTGGGTGACACTTTATCATGTTTATCATGGCCCAAGAGTTGTCAGAACTGTAAAGTATTTGTCCTGCTCAGGGCTTGAAATATTTGATGGCCTGATGGTCTGGGGCCAGAAAATTATGGATTTGGGCTGGTGCTTTAAAAAGAGCATAATTATGCCCTTGAGGCTAAGTTAAATACTTATCAATATTCTTTAACAATTAGGCCAGTAAATTAATCTTGGTATTTACTGAATGTATAATAATTTCTAGATTTCACTTTTATTAAATTATACTATGAAGCAACACAATGTAAATTACTCATACATTTCTCTTAGAACGAATCGTCTTTAGAGGACTACCTGGTATTCCTATGGACAAATTAGTTTTTAACTACAGAGATATGAGTTTCCTATGAAACTATGTGACCACAAATGACATACAAAGATGACACCAACTATTGTCCAAGTTTACATGAAAAACAAGACTAATTTTCAATTCTTATTCTTTTTAATATAAGTCAAAAATTTGATGCATTTCTCTTTTGTTAATGTTAATGTTGCATGATACTGGACTGAAGAAAAGGCAAGAACCCTGAAATTTACAATTTCGGTCTGCCTTGCCTCAAAGATGCTTCATACCAGATTTGAAAAGAATTGGAATGGTATTTATCAAGAAGAAGTTAAAAATGTTAACACTTGACGGACGACGCACAATGGCAGACGTAGACCAAGTTTACTTAGGTGACCTAAAAATGGAAAAATAAAATTTAAAAATTTTCAGCTCAAATCATACAAAGAAATGTTAAGCTTAAGGATAAAAAAGACATTACATGTAGCATGTTTTTAAGCTCCATATCAAAATGTATGTCAATTTTTCATGTTTACCAAGATGAATGACCAAAATATTGAGACTATCATTTCAACATAGTTGTTAAGATAGAGATCTGTCGTAACTGACAACAAGCGACTTCATTTTAGAAGAGATCAGAGAGCAGATCATGAAATAAGCCTTGTCATTATGGAGGTTACAAATCTCTATATACTTGTGTTATTGTTATGCATCTATGTAATTATGATTTATTTTTAATCTCTCTCAACATCTAGCTGCAGCTCAAACAAAATACAGCAATCATCTTAAAAAACAGTTGATGAATACATTGCATTTAGAAGTCCTTATCATACACATTTTTTCCTAACTTAAAGGTTTATGAACTACACGTAAAAGTTTTGCTCAACCAATCTTAATCCTTTTAGCAATAATGCTGTGCACTCCCTTCAGACACAAATAACTAGAGCTGCAGAGTGGAGAACTGATGATTACATATTGATTTTTTTTTTTACAACATCCTTGGAAATCCTATAAAACTGTTTTTTCTTCAATATAAATCCACTTCATATGACAAACTTTTCACAGTCTACCTGGGATGGACAGAGAGCATGTATAAAAGGGACCAATAATGACACTGAAAATGAGAGAACAAACCTGTTACCTCCCACACCTTCCTGGCACTGCATTCATAATTAAAATGTTTTTTTGTCATGAAATGATACAGTAGCCATACACATGCTGATTGATATGTTGTGAGCATTGTATTGAAGGAGGTTGCCATCAATGTCCTTTTTTAGCTATACTATTCACTATACTATTCCCTGACTATTTAAGGCCAAGTACCCAAAGACTGGTATTATTTGGTCAGTTTATATTTATGAGATGGCACTCTAAAGTAAACAAGGCAAAACGGACAATATCGGTGAAAGAGCAGTGATTCAGTATTTGCATAAGAAAGGTTTAGCACCTAAAGATATCCATACTGATATGGTAGCAAGACTAGGGAAAGATGCCCCTTCATATGCTACAATAAAAAGGTGGGTGGCAGAATTTAAACACAGCAGGCAGAGCCTTGAGGATGACCCCCCGTCCTGGAAAGCCTGTCACCATTGCAACCCCACAATTCAGTAATAAAGTCCATGATATTGTTATGACTGACAGGTGAGTTACAAAACAGATATAGCCAGTACAGTTGGCATTTCACAGAAAAGAGTACATTCCATTCTGACAGAGAATCTTTCAATGAGAAAGTTTTCAGCCTGTTGGGTACCAAGACCTCTGACAGTTGATCAGAAGCACACCAGGTGCACTTTGTTACATGCTAACCTAAACCTTTTAGAGGTAGATCCTGCTTTCTTCAGAGATTTGTTACTATGGCTGAAACGTGGTTCTTGAAAATAAAATTTTTAAATGACCCCACAATATTTTTGCATTTTTGTGATTATCTCCCCTTTGAAGGGGACATGCCCTTCATTTGATCAAACTTGAATTCCCTTTACCTAAGGATGATTTGTACCATGTTTGATTGAAATTGGCCATATGGTTCTGGAAAAGAAGATTATTTCCTATATTTTCACTTATAAAATTTTGATTCCCTATTGTGGCCCCACCCTACCCCCTGGAGCCATGAATTTAACAATCTAGAATCTGCACTGTCAGGAAGCTTCCATATAAATTTGAACTTTTCTGACACAGTGGTTCCTGAGAAGAAAATTTTAAATAACCCCACAATATTTTGCATTTTTGTGATTATCTCCCCTTTGAAGGGGACATGGCCCTTGATTTGATCAAACTTGAATTCCCTTCACCCAAGGATAGTTTGTACTAAGTTTGAATGAAATTGGCCAGATGGTTCTGGAGAAGATTTTCAAACTTTGTCGGTATTTTTTCACTATTTTGCTATCATCTCCCCTTGGAGAGGGGTGCTGTCCTACTTTCAACAATCTTAAATCCCCTTTACCCAAGGATGCTTTTTGCCAAGTTTGATTGAATTTGGCCCAGTGGTTCTGGAGAAGATATGAAAATGTGAAAAGTTTACACAGACACCACTGCCATGAATGACAACACCACTGACAATGGATAATGAACATTTTGATCAGAATAACTCACTTGAGCCTTCAGCTCAGGTGAACTAAAAAATTGAAATATATATGATATCCCTTAAAATGGGAAGTCTTGAATAATAAAGTAAATTGAGTGAAAGAAATTGAAAATTTAAGATGAACATCAAAAATATATGTATAAGCAATGAAATCGGAGTCATTTCACTGTTGATATAAATATCAAAATTACATGGATATAGTATGTTATAGCATTTTTTCTGCAAATATGAATTATGTTGAATACTACCTTCTTATTGTATGCATCGCTGACTGGAGAAATGACCCCTTTGATTACTGTAAATCTGTGAGTTCTGTGTAATGCATCTCTAGCTATCTCTGAAATTGAATTTTTCAAAAGATATTACCAACAAGTCACACTATAGAGTCATGATGATTTATTGTTAATCATAGTAGTACAACTTGAATCACTAAATACATGTAGTCATGTTGTATACTGTGTATAAATGTAATGACTGAAAAGAAGTCATGTTTAGCATCAATAGTCAACACACAAATAGAACATGGAACATCCAGGCCTTGTGACTTTTTATTCATGGTACAATCTTTATTTTCAATAATACATTTTTGTACCTTTTCAATAATTCTTTTTATGGTATTTCATGTAGCAGTTCCTTTAAACATTTTTACATGTGTTTACTACATTATTACAGTTTAACACACATACATGTAACAGCATTCGATGACACTAGAAAAAAATCTTCTTAGAACAACACAAGAACATTCAACAACAGACATGGCAAATGTGTACAATATTGTTCCATTCTCTTGATTTCGTTTTTCTTGGAATTTATTCAAATCAATAGAACAATCTGCCAGCACAGCAATGACAAAGATTACAGAACTCACAATTTCAGACCCAGTACACTATATATTGTGTCAGTGGTGATGTTAGGAAATTGTTATGTAAAATATTGATACCAGAAACAAATTATTCTGTCCTACAAAGACATTAAATGCATTTCTTTGTCTACATTAATCTAATGACATCACTTTGTACAAAAGTACTATTCCTACACAATTTGTAACTGCATTCATATAGATATGAAACAGGCCTCTTAAATTGGAGATGATAATTAGTCCCATTCCTAACATGATGAAGGCATTTGTGTCAAAGTCAAAGTAAATATTTTCAGTTGTTCTTCCCAAATTGAGCAAATGTTACATTTCCTAATTTTGATGGTCCCAGTCTACAAACTTGGTGTAAAAGCCCTGTAATAGCTTGTGAAGTTTGAGAATACTCATTTGATGACCAAATATGCAGGAATACTTACAAATATGAACTTAAAATACCTATATTAGAGTAAATCAACAGTAGACCCAGTGACCAGGTTTCAGTCTTTTCAAATAGTTTTAAAATTTGTACTTTTACAGAGGCCCACGAAAAGTCATATTTATTGTATGTAGTCCTTTCATAATATATAAAGCATTATAAACAATGAGTCAATCAAATTCATGTTCCAGAGAAAATGGAACATGCTTATAATTTTTTAATTCAAGTACTGATACATGTACATGTAATTAAAATATTCAAAATTTTGCACCCTAGGCAATTGATTATTTAAAGTTATTTCATAACAGTTATGAACTGAATGTACAAATAAAAGTCAGATTTTGGGTCAACAATAGAGGTCAGCTGTGACGAACTTTTTAAAGGTGACTTAATATGATTTGTGTAGATAAAACTGTTACCTTTGACAAGTACCATAATACCTTGAGACTCTCAGTCAGTTAAAAATGGCACATTAAATAAATTCTTCTCTGCACCAAAGTGCACAATCAATTTTCTGCAGAAAGCTACAATGTTCGTTGGAAATGCATTGCATATGACTTGTCTCATTGTCTTACTTTCATTTTAAATGAAGTAACTTGACAAAACAAATGTCCAGTGCAAATAAACTTTTCTCTTTTATTAGTACACAGTAAAGGTCAAATATTGCATGGGATGCCCCAAAGAAATGGTTAAAAAACAACCTCTAACAAAGACTAATAAGTTTCAATGTCAGGCAAGTCAGAAGGTATAAACTTGGTGATTTTGAAGCAGATGTTGTCACAATCAACAAGCAGAATTTGATTAAAAATTGCAAAGAAAAAATTACAAAAACAAAGATGAATGACATTTCAAAGATAGGTGGGTGGATGCTAATTTGGTCTATTAATCAAAATCTAGTGTTAACAAAACAAAAAACAAAAAAAAACTGTTGACTGTTTAACTGCATTAATCAATACATAGTCCTTCCAATTTTTTTTTTATGTTGGCATGCAATCTCTTTGATCTGCTTTTTAAGCATCATAACATTACTGGAGTATATCAAGGATATGATTTTCCATTCAGATTGGTCAGCATGTTAATAATGGAAATGCTACATTGCAGATATTGAATATGCTGCACCACATTGTTATTTGATAGGATATACTTGTAAAAACTAGATATATGCCCACAGGACATGAATGCCCCACCCAATGTGACATTTGAAAAAATATACATGAAAAAAAAACAAACAGGGATTTGTTGGTAACTTCTCACAGCCCTATATTCTGCCTCATAATGGAAAAAAAGGTTGAATTTTTCCATTTTGTGGAAAAAATTAAAATACTGCACTTTTTTTTTAAATAGAAAATTATGCTGATTAAGGGTGACTGAAAGAAAATAATCTCTTTCATGTATTAAAAAAAAAAAAAAAAAAAAAAAAAATTATCAGCTTAATTTCCATTGGAGAAAGAAAATTTTCATTCATCTTATCAATGAATTAACAGATAAATGCAGTACTTTCTCATTTGGAACTTCACTTTATTGTGTTAGTACCAGGGTTTAAACCTACAGTGAACTTAATTAGGTGTGGTGCTAGCTTTTTTATACAGGTAAATCTGAGTTGAATTCAAGTCATACCACAAATGTATACAAAATAAAGAGAACCTCTGAAACACTATGTTACTTATTATAAAAGCTTAATAATACAGTTAAGTCTGAGTTGTTAACAATTAAGTCATATCACACACAAATAAAAAAAATAAATCCTTTCAAACACTCTCCCTTATTATTATTCAATCTAGAATGCATTATTTCTATGACGAAGTGAAGTTTCTAATTAAGAAATGTCAACCTTTTTATTCTTAAACTCTTTGACAGAAGTATCACCCATTCATTTCACACTGAATATTATTCAAATTTACCAAATTCTAAGGCATTGCTGAATAGGTAAATTGCAATTTTGCTTTGGTAAAATGTTACTTAGCTATAAATTGAAAGGTAATCAATATTCAACATTACTTAAAAAAAAAATAAATAAATAAAAAATAAAATAAATAAAAAAAATTATCCTTATATGAAATGCAGATATTCATTCATATTCATGGTATCACAAACAGACATATTCAGAATGGGGCAAAAAAATTCTTCATTAACTGCTCTGAAACTAAGCTAACCACCAACTAAGGAACAGGGAGGTAAAGGTCACAGGGAAGGTCAAGGTCTGAAATAATGCCACAGTTGAATAGCTTCCACTAACATATATAAACGTAAAAGTTTTCATAAAAATATTGTCAATAGTTGCTTTGAAACTGAGCTAAACTCTAAATAGGGAATAGTAAGATTAAGGTCACAGGGAAGGTCAATGACAGAAAATAATGCCACAATTGAATATCTTCCACTACTAATATATATTAGTATAAAAGTTTCCATTAAAATATTGTCAACAGTTGCTTTAAACACTAAATAGGAAATTGTGAGGTTAACGGCACAGGCAAGGTCAAGGTCAGAAAATAATGCCAAATTGAATAGCTACTACTGATATATCTCAGTGTAAAAGTTTTCATAAAAATACAGTCAAAAGTTGCTTTGAAAATGAGCTAAACACCAAATACAGGAAAGTGAGGTCAAGGTCACAGAAAACTCCCAGTTCAAATAATATTAATGTAGATGAATAGTTGTCACCAATATGTATCAGCATATAAGGTTTGATAAAAACATCTTGAATAGTTTCTTTGAAACTGAGCTAAATGCAAATTGTGATAAGACGATGGAAGATGGACATCACAAACACTATATGCCCAGGCCATATTCATGGCAGGGCATTACACAGATTATGGATTCCATTCATAACTTTGACTTTACATAATTAGTTACCATTCACTTCTACCATAAAAAAAAGTGTAAAGGTGTGTGTGTGTGGGGGGGGGGGGGGGGGGGGGGGGGTTCAAATATGTATTTATTTGAATATCAAAAAAATTGTGGTTAAAATATGGGAGGCCAGCCACCCCACCCCTAGATTCTACATGTCTTGAAAGTATATTCATTATTGGATTTTTAATGCAAAAGTCACCATTCATCTGTTGATTCCATTGGAAATATTAGTAAAGACAAATCAAGATGTCATAATTTTCAATAGCTGGTATGTCTTTGTGATTTCGAACAATTCTGGCATTTTTATCATTTTCCATAACCGATTGTCAATTGAGATCAAAATTTGTGTGTGCGTGTTTATTTTATATGTGTGTGTGTATACATATCAACATTTTTAGAAAGGACCTCCAAATTCATATCAATCACAATTTATTTTCTTTATATCATGCATCAAATCAAAGCGAAGTTTTGATTTTAAAATCCCTTATTTGCAAACAGAACACACGTTTTTATCATTCCTGAAAAAATAACCAAAAAAATCATGTAAAATAAATGAGAGTTTGTATCACTCTTTCAATAGTGAAATCATGCTTCATACGAGGTGCTTTACAAACCACTAAATAAAATGTTAGTGTCATGGGCCACCTTAACATTTTCTGAATTTTACGAAGAGTGTGTAATCTTCCGACTGACAGACTTAAAATACATTCATGGCAGAAAAAGACATTATAAACTAAAACAATAATAATAATATGATAATAATATGATAATCATAAGATTTTAGGAACTACGTTCTTTCAGTTTCATTTCTCTAAAACGAAAGTTTCTGAAAAGAAAAGAATTCGTCCTTACCAAACATTCGAAGATGCATGTTTGTTACCGGATTGAAAGATCCACACGCTATTAGCACGCATTTTGAGGGACTATTCATATTTTCCAACGAGTCAGATGTTAGTACTGCTGCTGGGGCAGAGGAAACGGGACTTGTCGACGGAATTGCATCAGTCATAATAATTTCTAAATCGGAAACCGTAAATAACTCGGATAAAATAAATAATCCACACGTTCTGAAAAAGGTTGTGTGAACTAGCAAAAAACAAAAATATCAATCTCAACCTCTCGAGTTGTTTTCCTCAAAAAAAAATTTCACGTTTTAAAAACACACGTTAAACACTTTGACGACTGAATTCAACCGTGCCCGCACGAGGCACTGACAGACGTAACTGTCGATCTAGCAGGTGAAGTACTTACTGTCACTGAACGCGGCGCCCCCATAAAAAAAAAAATCTATTATCGGATAATCAATAACGATACGCAGTGAAATTCGCATGATCCCTTGAATTTTTTTGAAGGTTCTAGAAGTGGTGATGGAAGAAAATATAGGTTCCATGACCTCGAGTTTTTTGCTTTTTCTCAAGATTAATTTATTCTCTCTCTCTCTCTCTCTCTCTCTCTCTCTGTCTCTCTCTCTCTCTCTCATTTTACGTCGAAATGAAAATTATATATATATATTATATATATATATATATATATATATATATATATATCTTTCCCATTTTACGTCGAAATGAAAATGAAAGAGAGAGAGAGAGAGGTTGTGTGTGTGTTTGACCCCGTGGAGATCCGGGTTGTTAGAATATATCCTCAGTACCCCTTGCTTGTCGTTAGAGGCGACTAAATGGGGCGGTCCTTCAGATGAGACCACAAAAACCGAGGACCCGTGTCACAGCAGGTGTGGCACGTTCAAAGGCCATAAGTGTCGAGCATAGGCTAAATTTTGAAGTCCTTCACTGACAATGGTGACGTCTCCATATGAGTGAAAAATTCTTGAGCGGGACGTTAAACAATATACAATCAAATGTATATTTGTAAAGTAGCATTTTTTAAAACTGACACCGGTTGAGTTAATTTAGGCGTTCTGATTTTTCTTTATATACGTGTATATGTTTGTGTACACACACATACACACACACAAACGCACACACACACACAACTTAATCCAGTTGATTTTTTTTTTGTTGTTTTTTTTTTGTCAGTTGGCCTAATTGCAGAATAGCAGAATAGTTAAAACACTGTAGAAAAACAAGATAAATTTACTTAATATAGAGCTATAGAAAATTTAAAATATGACAATAATGATAAATAGACAAATAAAAGAAAATGGTAACATAGCACAGTAAACACTGTCCCAATCCACACGGTACCATGTACCTATTGACAAATGTGGGACTAATCAGATCATTTGTTTATGAAGCACATAAACATAAACTTAAATAATTAAAGATATCCTTAATTATTTGAAGACATCGTCCATTCAATTGTTACTCTCATCAATTGATTTAATGCGCACATCAACTCAATTAATGTTCCCAATTTCCCCCGAACTAGTTGGAATTCATCTTTGTGTTATTGTCTTGCATATAAAGCGCTTTTGGCCAATTGTCTTAATTAGATTTTTTGTTTGTTTGTTTGTTTTATTTATAGTCGCCCGAGCAATTTTTCAGCTATCCGGCGACTGTTCTTAATTAGATAAAGAGCTATATCAATGTAGTAGAATAATAATGATAATAATAATAATAAAATAATAGTAATAATAATGCTGCAGATCTACCTATGTATTGTAAACCGACAATATCCGCTTTTCAACACTATCCAATGCTTCTTGTGTCTCCGAAAGACCTTATTTACGTATATTTTTGCAACTTAGTTTAAACAGTATTTATTCTGATATATATATTTACAAGTATGTATAAGCAAACAAAATATATGAGAAATTGAGAAATCTCGTTCTCACCATATTGCTATTGAGAGGTGTAAGAAAATTCAATGCATAATATTGGTACAATTTTTACATAACAAAAAAAAAACAAAACAAAAAAAAAATATCAGAAGCTGGAATTGAGATTTGAAACAAGTGCAATACATCTGTAGTTATATGTCGATACAAACAATAGTGATGTAAGATTTGGATAAGTTATATAACCTATTTGTATTGGAATTTGTCGTAAATATGCTCATAACATAGATACATACTTATATATTTTATATGAATATGTAAATATACACACACGTTCTCACACGCACATATTCAAACGTAAGTTCATATAAATCAATAACAATAACAGGTATGATAGGACAGCATTTACAGGCATCTCAGAATCTCTTGCTATCAACAAGAAATTTTTGGACTGAATAAAAAATGTCATTGTTTTCACTATCAGATAAATCATCTTTGCCGTATAATAATAGTTCAACATCAAGTAAATAAGGTAGTGTCATAATAGTATTGTTTCTAACTCTAGAAAATCTTTTACAGCGTAGAAGAAAATGATCAGTGCTTTCAATTTCACCACAAGTACAAAGGGGTGAATGATACAATTTTGTTTGGAACAAATGAAGATTAAGAGAACTACATTCTAGTCTCAGCTTAGCATGGAGGGTTTGTCCAATTCTGGTACCTATGTAAAAATAGTTAGGGACTGTGATGCTACCTGAATTGAGATATTTTTTAAATTGAGAAAGGGACGAGTTTGATTGGATAGATTGAGGTAATGCATTCCATTTCCTTATTGTTGCTGGAAAAAATGAATTATAATATAGATTGGTTCTGGAATTGATTTCCTGTAGGGGATGCGATGTCTAGATCCTGTCGCCGTGTGCATGGAATGTGATTTTTAATGTAAACAATTACGCCCCCGAATCTGTTCTCTTCTCTGTCACGCCTGAATGGCTCCTGAAAACCCTGTAGCATAATATCTTGAGACAATGTATTTTTATCTAACCACGTTTCATTTAGTGTTATGATGTCGAATCCCCCAAACTCTGCTTGAATAATATCCAGCTTGTTATTTAGACTTTGGACATTTAAATGTACAATTGATGTTGAGTTTTCTAATAAGAAATCAAAAGAATTTGTAGTGCTATCTGTAGTTCCGTCAGAGTCGGAATGATATTCGAATGGACCAGGATTCTCTTCTATATCACCACACAGCAGTAAAATAATAAAAATCCATAATAAATTTACAACAATACAGGTAAGGACATTTTGGTTTAGTGTTGTTACTTGCCATGGCTGTGAACTATTTTGTCTATAATTGGTTGAATGTGGGGTATTGATAGCATTTGTACAGATTGATTTAACTTTCATGGCATTATTAGAGAAAAACATAATACATACAATGATAGATAAAGCATTTGTACCGAGTGTCAGCAGTAAATTTACCATCACTATTGTCATTAAATCAATAGAATGGTTGCTTTTTATAGCTTGAGACATATCATAGTACAGTCCTGTCCTGACCCTATGTATGATATAACTTACGGGCATTATGTAATTGGACTATGGAAGAAACTATGCACTAAAACAGAGACACTACGGATCAGGAACAGGGGTTTACGTAATACACTATAATAAAACAAAAAAATCCTTTCACTTTGTATAGGTTCAATCCCAGCTTTGTATTGGATATGTACAGTAAATAAGATATGCACAATATTCAAAGTATTGAAAAAAGATATTAAAACAATTTCAGACGAAGATAACATTTGAAAAAATGTTTCGAATGTACCGTTTGTGTGAAAGACTGTGAGTAGTCATTACGATATCCATGTTATTTCTATACTTGCATGTACCAATAGGACACGCAAATGTTTATGTTTAGCAGGTACAAACATTGAGAATATATGTAGAATAATAAGTTTTTAAAAAGTAATAAGTTTTTAAAAAGTAATATTAATGCACTTGGGTTAGCCTGAATTTTAATGTACATTCAAATAAATTACACACGTTTCATGCATGGTGACAAAAAACAGTCGAGTTCGACATTCCAAGCATTCAAGCTTTCTAATGACCTGGACTTGTTTGTAAACACACGTGTATATGAGCACGTGTTGCATAAAAAAACCCAATTACTCTGTGCTCAGCTATAGATGTCAATATTACCTGAGGCATGTGGATCATACACATCAAGAAAATGGTAAGGCACTAGGTTTATTAAGTTGCTAGCCAATCATGTGAGACACCAAGGTGCGACAATAATTCTGACATGTCTGCAGGACACTGGATTTTGTGTTTATGTTCATGATGGTCAATAACAAAAATTTTCCCGTCCCACACGAATGTTGATTTTGCCTTACCCATTTTGACTAGCTGCCTGGCTTCGAATGCAAGCTTGTTCCTAGTTTTGGTGAGGTCCTGGTTTATGGTTACGCGTTCCATCCCACTAATTTTCCGTAGGTTTTTGCTAGATTTAAGAATCTTGTGTTTCAGTTCATAATTAGTGATCCGTGCGATGATCTGCCTAGGTTTGTTCTCGCGTTTTGGACCTACACGATGGGACACACTAATATGGTCCGGTATTAATGGAATATCCAGTTTGGTGGCCACCTCAAGGACTACTGCTTCGGTATCTATCCTGTCCTCCGGAACTCCACCGATCCTGATGCAGTCCCGCCTGCTATACATCTCTAGATCATCAATATCCCGGCGCAGCGAAGTATTTTCTTTCTCCAAAGCTGTTATTCTGTCCTGCAGTGGTTCTATCATAGTGTTTATCTCGGACACGACCAGTCCTTTCACTGCGTGGGCGATTCGTTGGATATCCAGTTCTGAAATGAAGGCTTGCTGTTGATGTAAGACCGGTGCAACCCCAGGGGTGAATGAAGGGGAATAACCCATAGGAGGGAGGTGGCCGCTGTATTGACTGAAGGCCTGGGGTGATGGTACGGCATAGGGCGGACTAGAGTTGGCACTCACTTCTTGCATTTGTACAGGTGTAGCATTTGCCATGTCTTTTTGTTTTTTGTTGGTTTGAAGGCAGGAAGGTGAGGGTTCGGAATCAGTAGATCCTTTGGACCGTTTCCTTTTAAACAAGTCTACTGGCATAAACACAGGTTAAGAATCACACACAATACAGGTTAGACCAGACACGCACTGAAAACTGAAAACAGTTCACCTAGCATCGGCTGGACAAACTAAATGTAGCGATATATACAAAATCCGAAATTATTACGACACATATTATTCGACGACAGTGTCCCAAGTACCTGCAACAATACCCACAGCTTTTTACACATATAACGGTTAAGTTCTACATATTAAAGCCGATTTCTTCTCTCTTTCTCTTTTTGCAACTTAATTCTATTTAATCATTTTTACCGTTTTACAAGAATCTTGAAAGACCTGCGAGACATCGATACAGGCGTGATTGTAAGGAACGATATTTCTGGGATTACATAATCATCTAACAAATCTTAAGATATATTGATGGCAGAAATGTGCCACCATGTTGTGAAAATAATCGAATGTTTTATTTCATCAGGTAATTATTCATTAAAATCAGCCCATTATACTGATCTGTATTTGTTTTTAATCTGCTAAATTTATGCATTTTACACCGCGAGCATGCGAACAGATTTTGATATTTTTCATAACTACTGTAGATAGTGTCAAGATTGAATATATTCAGTAAATAAAAAAAAAGTTTAATTAATGAATAATACACTTTATATCTTAGATGAAATATGCAATCAGGTCAATCAATGGCATCCCCTAATTTTTTTCCGAATAGGTTTGAAATCAAACTATCTAATAAATAAAAAATGGCGGCGCCCATTGCTTTCATGTGCTTGGTTTATATCAAATGAAGATTTCTCTAATTTATCCAAGAATGAAATTATAACATTTCAATCGTAGAAAAGGTAATTTCATTATTAGTTAATCTAACTGTATATATGATATATAAAATGAAACTTCGAAAGACAGACGCAGCGTATGTTTCATAAAAACTGTCAATTTACAAATGTATTCAATAATTCAAAGAATGTATTTGACCAATTTTATGAAACAAATGCCTTTGGGAAAAAGGGGACATAAATTGTAAATATCAGGACTTCTGCACCCATGGGGCCTTACTAGCGGGGCAAAGAGTGCAAGAAGCCTTCCAAAATTATAGTCATGAAGAACAGGAAGGCCTCTACCAAAATTGTAAATTTCATGATCCCCGGGATGGCCTAGAAGTTCTGGCTCCAGGTCAGGACCAAACTTGGTGTTTATGTATAAAACATTTAAATAATATATTCTTTAGTGCTATATTGAAAGTAAACAGATATATAGAGATAGCAGGTAGTCCTTTACTAAAATTGTAAATTTCATGATCCCAGGGGTAGGGGTTTTGATATCAGGGTGGGGCCAAAATGGTCAGTGAGTAAATGTGTTAACAATTGAACATCATTAACTCTTTGATAACTTCCATTCCAATTTCTTTTTTCAAATTTGGTATGAAGCTTCTTTGGGGCAAGGGTAGAGTTGGTGAAAGACACCAGACCATTAGAAGTTTCTGGTAATTTTTTTAATCATGTGGTAAAACTTGGAATCTGATCTGACAAACTATCCAATAGATATTAGCAGGCAAAATTAAAAATAAATGATCATGTCTGTGTTATTCATTGACTTTTATGTAAACAAAACTAAGTCTGGTCAAGATACTTATTTTTCCACCTTGGTCACGACTGTCAACAACTTGCTTTCCGAGAAATTGTAATCCCACTTATTGTGTGTACTTTCAATTTTATGAAATGACATTATCAGTGTTGGCAAAAGACGCTGAACTACTGGAAATTTTACACATGTCATTCTACTTAAAGCCGAGAGCGTATACAGGTGTGATCATGATTGCAAATCCCTTCCCCCTTAGTTTACAAAAAAAAAATCATGGAATAAATATAACCATTCACTTCCATGGCGATAGCTCCGGTTTTCATCAGTTAGATTTTATGAAAAATTAATGTAAATTTTAGGCAGTTTTATTCTGCATAGTTTGAAGAAAATTCATTGTTGGGCTGAGGGAGTAAATAAATACATTACATAATTCTCATCTTTGTTAGTACTGTGTCAAGTTTTCTAAAGGGGTATCTACTTTCATTTTTAAAGGTTCCGACTTTATCGTCTGTAGTAGGAAGTTGATTTTAAATATGAAAGGTGCTAAAAATGGCAGATTTTATAAGTTTAATGTAGGGTAATTCACAGGCAATTATATTTCTCTTTAATAGTAAATTTGAACCCAAACAATATAATTGCCTGTGGGGTAATTAAACAAAAATGGTTATATTAGTTTTATGAATATTTTTTGTAGACTATAAAGGGAGGAGGATAATGTGATTATATCCAAAAGCACTGTGAGTGGAAGGAATTCAAGTCAAACAACAATATTGTAAGAAATTTTGATCCTGTATGGTTAAAAACTAGAGAGCTATTAAATAATTAATGTTTTAAACTCTCCCAGTAACTGCTTGAAAATAAAAGTTGAAAACAAACATTCTTCTGTCTGGCAAATTTCTAATTTGTCTAGTAGAGTTTCTGAATTGTTCCAGATCTACAGGACATAATGTTTGGTAGTTTTTTATGCTGTTTTGCCAACATGCAAGAGTGACATGAGTTGTAAATTTTACGACTCCTGCACCCATGGGGCCTTAGGGGTAGAGCAATCTCTGCCAAAAATTTACCAGTTTTTAAAAATATTTTTTGCAACTGCATATCTTTAAGAAAATCTAAATGCACAGTGGTGTCGAGTAGAAACACCTCTACCAAAATAGTAAATTTCATGATCCCCGGGATAAAGGTTCTGACTCTAGGTTGGGGCCAAACTTGGTATGTATATAGCATATATGTGTAAGACATTTAAATAATGTCTTCTTTAATGCTACTGATACTAAATTTAAACTATATAGATATTTAGAAGGAGTAGGTAGTTCTTTACCAAAATTGTATATTTCATGACCTTAGGGGTAGGGGTTTTTGGTTTCAGGGTGGGGCCAAATTTTTTATAGTGATATTGTCTTTATCATTTGAAAGACTTCTATAATTTTACTGATACTGTATGAAAACTAAATGCATATTTAGGAAAAGTAGAAAAGGATGTACCAAAATTCTGAACTTGGGAACCCCAGGGTTTTGACTCTAGGCCAGGTCCCAATTAGTCATATTGTGTTAATATTATATTAATTATGCAAAGTCTTTCATCAGTATGGACACTTTCGGGAGCATTTAAGTTTTGAGAACTGTTTTATACTGTTGCTGAATATTAGAATTTAGCTAGATACGCAGAACTTGAAATTTTTTTCTAGATTTCATAGCCCTTGGCACAAGTGATACTTTTAACTAATACCCAGATGACTGATAGACCTGCAGACCTCTTTATGTTTATGTACTGAAAAAAGAAGACTGAGAAGTCATACTTCCTTCAGTTTGAGTTTTGTTTTAACAGCATGATCAGGACAAGTCATGCATCAGAGGGGCAATTATATTTAGTATGACTCACCTTGGTAGAAATGTTACCAAGGATTTTCCAAAGCACAAACATGTAACAAAATCATGGAATGAAGAATTTGATATTTTATGTAAGATAGTAAGATACCACATTTTTAACTGAAATATTCACTTGACCAATTGGGCAAATATGTCTAGAGTTTCACTTACCGTAACCAAGATTTCATTTGACCCATATAATCAAAAAACTGTCAGTGTTGATCCCTGGATCACTTTTGATACATATTTAGTTTGACATCATTTATTGTTTTGTGAATAGTATACTTTGGTCACGTCTCCAGTTGTAAGCATTATTAGAGCTCTTTATTCAAATGTCAAGTTGAATGTGAATCGAGATATTACAAATGAACTGATATTTACAAAATACATATTTCTTAATTAATAGGTGCATCTGCACATTGATTATGAAAAAATGAAGATATCCGTATCAACATGACCAAAGACAGAAAAGTTATTGATGTAAAAGATGTCAGTAATCTGTGTCATCTGTTAAATTTCACATGAATATTTTCAAATCTCTTGAAAAAAGTATCAACTAATTCACAAACTATTTTTCTCCTACATTGCAGATTTCAGGAAATACCACTACTTACTAGCTTTCAAACCGTATAATTACTTGACATCAAAAAGGAAGATCCAATATGGCAAAGAAAAAGAAAAACATTGCTGATAAAACCAGGAATAAAAAGAAGGAGTCCGAGAAGAAAATCAATCCATTTGAAGTCAAAGTGAATCGACAGAAACAGAAGATCTTGGGTCGTAAAATATCCAAACATGATCGGGGTATGCCTGGACTGTCAAGGTCAAAAGGAATCCAGAAAGTGAGAACCTTCTTTTGCTGCATGCACTGCATGTATCCTGACATTGCTACTTTAAGTGCACTGTTGGGAGTTGTTTTAATTTCCTTCTCCATTATGTCAGTTGGGTATTAAGTATTTATACAGATAAAGTTGTTTTGACATACATAGTATAAATACAGCATATAAAAGTCCCAAAAGAGAGATTAGTCTACCAGTATTGATTTTAAAGGGGGGAGAAAACTATTGATGTGCTTCATGCAATATTGGATGTTACTTTTTAAGTTGTAACTGTGTATGACGATAAATATTAAATAGTGTACTTATTTTTCAGAGAAAAGCAACATTACTTCAGGAGTATAATCAAAGGTTTAAGAGCAACAAGTTTATAGACAAAAGGTTTGGGGAGAATGACACTTCTCTAAGCATAGAAGAAAAAATGATGAAGAGGTTTGCGATGGAGAGAGAGGTAAGGAATTTAACTCTAGGATGATTTCAGTACAGAAGTCCATGTAACACAGCAGTTCTCTGATTTGTCAGTTATCAGCTAATTGTATCATACTAACACATTTTTATTGACTCTAAGCAATTTACTATAATACTGTTCAGTTACATAAATAATTGTAAGCCACTTGCTAAAAATTGTTGTCACTGTTAGAATTTGCAAAATCATTAATGCATGATCCAGACAGGGTAATTTCTGGATTTGTTTTGATTTTGACTTAGCATGTAATATCTAAAATCTCATGAAATCTGGATATGGTGAAAATTTGGACATCTCCTTATATGGCATGCAGTCCTAAAGTTCAAAGATGATATGTGAAAGTGTTTGCAGTGGTGCATTTTTATTTCACAGCGATTAACTGTAAACAGAAAATACAACTTTTCTGGTTTTGAGATCCCCATTTGTTTGAAATTACATCTGAAAACCAAAATCAAAATAAATTACAGATATTTGAAAATGTTACTAATTTTGAATATTTGTATCACATTTTGTTTTTGGACCTATTAAGCATGGTTTATATGTGGAACATCTAGCATTTATATCAGCAAATCTGAATGAACTGACACTTGTCGAAGGTTTTGATAACAGTAGAAGATAAATTAGGTGTACATATAACAAATTGATATTAAAATGATATTATACAATTATAGACTGTTTAGCATGGGGACATCACAAATTATCAGGCCTCTGTAAGGTTATTACCAGAGGGCGTCTATGCGTCCGAGGGGAATAACCCTACTGAGACCTGACAACACAGTTATCACCCAGCACTTGACGGAGACATTATGAATTGTCTCCCTTCACATGACCAATGACCAGCCCTTGACCAATGAAATTGGCTGTATTATTCTGAAGGATAATAATATCATTCGTAATTGAATACCTAATTCAATATTTCTGCATCATTTATGCATGTAGATTCACCTTTAAAGGATTATATACAATATTGGGCTGATGAATTTTACATATAGAATTGAACTCAGGGCCACACACAGAATAATATTACACAAAGGATTTGACTTGGGACTGATAGGGAATATGTGTTGCTATGCAATACTTACAGAATGCTTGCTTTGTTGAAGTTGGTAGTTAATGAGATTAATTGATCTGTATAACATATAATTCTAAACATCTAGCCCATTCAGCTAAATCATTTTCCATTACACAGAGAGAGAAGACAAACAAATTCAGTCTGAATGATGATGATGATGACCTGACCCATTTTGGCCAATCTCTGTCCTCCATTGAGAAATTTGAAGATCCCCAGCTCAGTGATGAGGAGGATGAGGACAGTGGGAGGATTGATGGTAAGTCCATTTTTAGGGTTACATTTAATTTATATAAATCTATAAAATTTATATATACATACACACACATTAAATTCTCCTCCATTTAGCTGACATGGTGGCTAAAGAACATTTTGGTGGCTTCATATCAAACAGTAACTATGAAGAGTTAGGAGAGCAGAAACAGAAAAGTTGGAAAGAAAGAATGGAGGAAGTGATTGCCAAGTCCAAGAAGGAAAAGGTCTGTAAATAACACACAGGAGGAAACTGTACTGATATCTTATGAATTGAGGCAATTGCATTTTCTCTGATGTTTAAAACTGTTTCAGTCATTATATAAAGATTTTCCCATTATCAGTTTGAGCGTCAGGCAGAAAAAGAGAAGGCACGAGAACTTACAGAAAAACTAGATGAGGAATGGAAGGATGTAATGAAGCTAATGTCTGCCTCAGACAAGGTAATACATGATACAGACAAGATAATACGTGATATAGACAATGTTATACATGATACAGACAAGATAATGCATGATACAAACAAGATAATGCATGATACAGACAAGGTAATACATGATACAGACAAGGTAATACATGATACAGACAATGTTATACATGATACAGACAAGATAATACATGATACAGACAAGATAATGCATGATACAGACAAGATAATGCATGATACAGATATAATAAAGCATGATACAGACAAGATAATGCATGATATAGACAAGACAATGCATGATACAGATATAATAAAGCATGATACAGACAAGATAATGCATGATACAGACAGGGTAAAACATGGTACAGACAAGGTAATGCATGATACAGACAAGATAATGCATAATACAGACAGCTAATGTCTGCCTCAGACAAAGTAATACATGATAAAGCATGATACAGACAAGATAATGCATGATACAGACAAGGTAATACATGATACAGACAGGGTAATATATGATACAGACAAGGTAATGCATGATATGTCTACATATAACCATTATATATCTAGACAAGGTTTTATATGATACACTTAGCGAGTTTCTCTGTATAAAACACTACTGTATACAGCTTTATCTACATGATTATACCAAGAACAATTTCAGTACATATGTATATATTTTTGTACTTTTGATTTTACACATGAAATATTTAAATTCATCATAGTTTTGTGACTTACTTTTTTTCTTTTCATTCTTGATGATGGTACTATGATCAATGACCAATTGATAATCAATTAAAAAACAAAAGTTTTGTCACAAAATATGTACATAAAGCGTAAATGTCTACACTGAAGAATGTGAAAATAATGGAAGCAATATCACCTTTTCAGGGAAACATGTACAGTATTATAAAAGTTTTTGATGCTTAAAATTCATTTTCAATTTTTATACACATTTTTTTTTCTCATTGTAGAATGTCCATGAAGGAAATATTCAAAGTAAAGCAGATGACTTTGATATAGCAGTGAGAGAACTCAAGTTTGAAATGAAGGGCAAGGTGAGACAAATTTGATACATGTACTGGTTTTGTATTCAGACTTGATGTGTTATGAATGATTTAAATGCAATACTGAACTCTGAGGCTTAAGTAATGTATGTAAAATTTGTCAGTTGTCCGATTGTTGTTCTGTTAAACTTTTCACATTTTCAATTTCTTCTCAAGAACTATTGGGTCAATTTCAACTAAACTTTCCACAAGGTATCTGAACCTTGATTAATGAGATTTATGGGATTCAAGTTTGTTGATTAAAGGGCCAGAATTAAAGGGGAGATAATTGATAGGATGTTTAAAAAACTCCAATTTTTAACCAGAAAAACCAAATCTTGTATGAAAGCTTCATTATGAAATAAAGATTCAACTTTGTTGAAACCATGAGTCTTGAGGCCAGGATGAAACCACAGTAGGGTTCAAAGTTTTACAAAGCAATATTCTTTAAAAATTATCTTGTCAAGAGCCACAGGGTACAGTATGTCAAATTAATATGCAGGCATCTTCATGTCACTGTAGGTTCAGGTTAGTTCACTCTGTGACCCCTAGGGTCAAAATGGAATGACAAGAGAGGTTAAAATTTTTAAATAGGATTATGTATAAAAATGCTTAAAAAGTCTAAAGTTTATCAATTAAATTGAAATAAAAATCTGGAAAAAAATTATCCAATCTGGAAAAAAAATCTCCACTGTCTTCTATAAAAATATATATGTATTTTTAAAGAAATTGATATATAATTTTTTTCAGGATTGGATAACTTTTTCCGAATTTTTATTTCAATTTAAGTGATAAAACTTCATACTCCTGTGATCTTAAGAAAAAAGAATATAGTATGTGTACTTTTGTAGTGATTTGATTTCCATGACTGTATTGGTCAAAGCAGGGTCACAATAAGGTTTTAAAGTTAATGTAAGAATATATCGGAAAATTTCATTAGAAAATATCTTCTTATATTTACATTTCCAATGTTTTTGCCTTTAATATATTTACAAATTGTAATTGCTTTATGCCGGTATACTTTACAGAGAGTACTGACACATTTCATGAAGTATGCCCATGTGAAGCATGGCAGTTCATATCCTTATGCATTTTCAAAAATGAAAGTTATTTTTTAAGTGAACCATATGGGTGTTAGTCTGCCATCCTTTTATACTGGTAGTATAAATTCAAGTTTATACATACTATGAACCCTGAATCTCAAGACAGGCGGACAAGCTGGAATTAAAGTTTTACATAAGAATATATAGGAAATGTGTTTGAAAAACCATCTTCTCAAAACCATAATAGATTCATATTGCTGCACCATCACCCTCCTGGAGCCAAGATGAGGCCAAAAGTGGGTTTTAAAGTTTTCTTTGGGAATACAGGTATATGAACATAGGTAACTTTATCAAAATTATTCTTGATAACCACATGGGTCATCAAGTACAATTTGTCAGTTTGATAGGCAAGCTTCCCCATGAAGTGTATATTCACATTGTTGTACAAGGTCACAGTTGGGTCATGCATAATTGGGAGTTTATTTCTACCTTGGAAAAAATTTAATTGCTCATGTGAGAAATGTGGCTCATGGACTTTTGAGAAAAAAGAATAAATTAGGTTTTTACTGATTCATCACATAGGCCACAGACAGATTGAAATCTGAGGAAGAACTGGCAAAAGAAGAGAAAGAAAGACTAGATCATTTAGAGGTGAGTCACATTATTTTATATGGAAAAAAATCTATGTCTAAAACCCATTTGAAGGCCATGAATTAAATATTGAACAGGTACACTGCAAGCCAATGCATTATGTATTGGTTTCAGACTTGCAATCACTCACACAACTAGGCATATTTTTAAACGCAACTTTGAATCCAGTGCATTTTATGTACAACTCTTTAGTAATGAGTGTAAATTTAGATTCCATTTGTTTTTGAAGGCTGACCGCATAAGGAGAATGAAGGGGGTCACAGTGCAGGAGGAAGAAGAGAAGAAAAAGGTTCATTTCTCAGCTGATGATCTTAATGATGAGTAAGGAGAGGATTTATCATCAACCAATGTGTAGTACTTTAAAAAATAAAGGGCTCATATACCATGCAACACTATCGGGAAAATGGATTTAATTCAAAACATTTGTACATGTATTCTTTCATCAAAACTGTGTCATCTAGAGTTGCATACTATTTTATGAACATGTTCATGTACAGTAAAACATGCTTACAATGAAGTCATACTTATTGTGAAGTGATATTTATTTCCTCATGAGAGGAAAATAACAAAAAATTGTATTAGATATAATGAAGTTTTGTTGTAACTGTTTTTCACTGGATCTGGGGGTTTGTTATAATCGTGGTTTACTGTACTTCTGTAGATATGATAGATATTTATGACTGGTACATGTATTGGAGTTTTATTATCGTTTTCTTTTATTACTATCCATGTTAGATTGGACTAGTTCTCGTAGCTCCAAGGTCAGCAGTTATGATGGCATGAATTCAAAACTTGATACTGCGTAGCTATGATGAGTTTTATCGTTTTCTTATATTACTATCCTTGTAAGATAATGATTCCCACACATAAGCAGGACAGGACTAGTTCATGTAGCTCCAAGGTCAGCAGTTTTAATGGCATAAATTTCTAAACTTGATACTGCATAGCTGTGATGACATAGATAGTAGTTTTATTATTTTTTTGTTTTTTTTTTGTTTTATGTGAATTCTGTAGGAGTAAATCATTTTTTTTTAGATTTACACATTTAAGTGTATATCATGTTGAGGTGATCTTATTGACTTACTTATGCATTTCTACAAATATATTGATATACATGTACATGTATATGTTAAAGGATTTTAAATGATAATTCTGTTACATCTAAAATTAATCAATATAATTCACAAGCAATGGGAAAAAATAACCCATAACAAGTTGATTTAGGATAAAGGAAAATTTTACCCTCAGGGACTTTGCAAGTAACATTCCTGGTCAAAATATGGAAACTTGTGATGGATTTATATATTTTTTTTGCAGTTTTTCTATGGATGGTAGGCCACATTTCCATGCTGTATACAAGGATGGGAAAATGTTGATGGATGAAAATGATGAGGAGGAAGGTAAAGATGAAAAGAGTGATGATAAAAGTGAAGATGATGATGATGATGATGATGAAGAGAAAGAAAAAGATGGAAGTGAAGATGGAAAAGATGAAAAAGAAGATGATGATTCTGATGAGGCAGCTGAAGGTTAGTAAAATTCACAAAGTCCATGTAAGAGCAGTCAAAGAAATGTTCTGAGTTTGATTCAGTATATTTAGTTAAGTTCAGGTTAAAGAAACTGCCAGCAAATCGTTGACTTGTGATGATGATGATAAATCAGTATCATGGATGAATAGGCATTTTCTCTCTTGACAGGTTCTGATGAAGAATCCGATGATGACAGTTACAAAGACATTGAGTCAGAAGCTGAAGATAATTTAGACAGTGAGAAACCTGATGAAAGCAAAACCAAAAAATCCCTGACTCTGAATCTTACAGTAAGTTTCTTTTTATACAGTGTAATTTTATTAGTCTGCGACATCTTTTCAACAATGATAGATATTACATTTGTGGAACTTAATTAATCCAGACATGTACAAGAAAATATCTTCAGATTATCAAACACCAGAAATGCAATCTGTTTTACTTTAGAATTAGAAGTTGGTGCCAATTCATGTGCACAATGTCTGGATTAGATTTATTGTATTAAGCTAATGATCCTGGTCATTTTTCTGTGGTAGGAAAGAAAGAAAATAATGGATGCTGCACGAAAAGAACTTCCTTACACTTTTCCAGGTATTCAAATCTTCTTGAATTTTACACAGTTAAATGCATCTTAATTATTCTGATACCTCTACAATTATAATTGCATTATTAAAGATCATTCATGACTATATGTCAACATGTTAATGTCCATAAAGCAAATTGAATTTTTTCTGGGTATTAGCCCCAAAGGACTATGATGAATTGCTGAATCTGTTACAAGAGCACAATGAGGAAGATCAACTGATCATTCTGAGCAGACTGAGGAAGTGTCATCATGTTAGTCTGGCAGAGGGTAACAAACAGAAGATGGAGGTAAAGCAAAGTGATTGCTTTATTTAAAATTCATCTAATCTGATGAAATAATCAATACAGTAAGACTTGTGCAGTTATACAGAAATGAATTTGTAGGTGTGATTTGTTAAAATAGTGAAACTGCATACATACCCAGTTATACTGGGGGAAAAAACTTATCTAGCACGTTTAAGATATGTGGAATGTAAATAATTTTGGTGGAGATATACAAGTACCACGAGAGCACTTTCAGTGTTTTGCTATATGTACATGTAAAATTATAATCATAATTCTGTTTGTCTGTCTGGATTTTTATGCTTCCAAAATCAAAGGGAAGGGGCACATTGTTTTTGCCTTGTCTGTCATTCCATCCAAAACTTTAACCTTGCTCATAACTTTTAAATGGTGAGTAACTGGGCTCTCATTTTACATACTTGCATTTCTTGTAACAAGAACTTTTTTTTGGTAATAAAGTTTTTGACCATGTGATTTTGACTGACTAAGAAAAGCTAACCTAGGCAATATCTCCTGAACCATTTAAGGTAGGGCTTTCCATATTTTGTGTATATATTTCTTATGACAAGAACTTTTATGTGATAGTGTGATCTCTCACCTTGTGACCTTGACCTTGGGGTTTAACCATGTTTCAAAACTTCAACTTTACTTAAATCTTTGGAATGGTTAGTGATAGGGCTCTCATATTTCATTTATTCATTCCTTATGACAAGGCCTTTCTTGTAGTACTAAAGTTTTCCTGAATGCCTGAACTATTTTTATATAGATTTCTTATGTTTTCCTGATCTATTTTTATGTAGATTCCTAATGTTTTCCTGAACATTTTTTATATAGATTTCTTATGACATGGCCTTTCATTTGTTTCTTTGTTGAGATTTGGCACAGTGTTTTACAAACACATCTTGTTTGTAGACTGAAATTGTGTCTGATATAATTGACAATATCTATGTAGTCTTTGGAGACCAGGATGCATGTTCACAAAACATTCCTAAGACAGGTCTTAAGATATGTCCTAAGATGTAACTTAGGAAAAAATTTGGGAACATCCTAAGATCAATTTAGGACACGTCTTAGGATGTATCTCGACAATATCTTAGTAAATCTTAAGTTAGGATGTCCTAACTGCTTAGGGACAATCTTATTCCTTTACATTTATTTATGCACATGATATTCATGACATATTTCGAGAAAACAATTAAAATCTGGACATATACAGTTAGAGATGTGATTTATTTATATAAATATTCTTGATATTGATACTGTAAATTTAATATAATTATGTTTAAAAACTAAGATTTAAAAAAAAAATATTTACCTTTAATTTAAAAAAAATAAAACAAACAAGATACACACACACACACACACACACACGGATGTTGTAATACTCATACCAATGATGTTTCATATACTGGTACATTTATTTTTTTTTTACAATGACTGCTATGTAAAACCACTGAGCCATACCTTTGTACTGTAGTTTAAAATTCGGACCCGGGTTAGAATAGGTCCTTAGTACCCCTTGCTTGTCGTAAGAGGTGACTAAATGGGGCGGTCCTACGGATGAGTCCTCAAAAACCGAGGCCACTAGTGTCACAGCGGGTGTGGCATGATAAAGATCCCTTCCTGCTCAAAGGCCATAAGTGCTGAGCATAGGTCTAAATTTTGAAACCTTTCACCGGCAATGGTGACATCTCCATATGAGTGAAAGATTCTCGAGAGGGACGTTACACAATCAATCAATCGAACCAATATACCTTGGCTTATATGAACTCATATCAAGGTCATAGATAAAAATAAGTAAACAGTGATCATTTTTCTGACACAAGTAAAACCGGTCTGAATTTGATTTTTGAGGTGTGCAGATTAATGTATCATCATGATCGTAAGATAAGGAACCTAATTTTTTCAGGTTGGAAAATTCAAATTTTATACTTGATGAGGTGGAAAAACAAAGACATTTCTTATTTACCATATATTTATTTAAGGTTACAGATACAGCAAAGAATGTAATTCGTCCATCACAAACTGTGTATGAGATTAGGAAGAAATGGTCTTCCTATACTAGTGACGTTCAGAAAAGCAGGGCCGGGAGGCTGTGAAAACCGCCAAAGTTTACTTACTCATGATAGCATCATCGTTAAGTAATCTAGCGGATTGTCAACATCTTTAAATGTATATTCACAGTTTTTGTGAGCTCTTCGCTTCAATGCCATGATGGCTGCCATGTTTATACCAACTTAGGATGATCTTAGGACAAGGGTTATGCTGTCCTAAGATTAGGCCGAACTTATGGCGATGCTTAAATTTAGGAAAGCTCCGAGAAACATACTTAAGACTAAGACGTGTCCTAAGACATACTTATGACATTATTTGTCCTAAGAAAGCTTCATGAACATGCGTGCAGGTCTTCCAACAGTGTCGTAAGAGGCGACTAAATGGGGCTGTCCTCCAGATGAGACCGCAAAAACCGAAGTCCCGTGTCACAGCAGGTGTGGCACGTAAACGATCCCTCCCTGCTTAAAGGCCGTAAGCAAAGAGCATAGGCCTAAATTTGCAGCCTTCACCGGCAATGGTGACATCTTTATATGAGTGAAAGATTCTCGAGCAGGACGTTAAACAATATTTAATCAATCAATCAATTAATCCAACAGTGTATAAGAATTCCCTTGGGCATAAATTGAGCTTCTTTATTAGCCAACCTGTTTCAGAATTCTTACAAAGCAGAATTTATTCAAAAATTTCTGTGTGAGAAGAAGAAAACTTTTGTGTTATTTAGTTCTTATGCATTTAATAATTGTATTTTTACTGTTTTTATGACTTGTTCACTTCGATAATGTTTTATTTCGCAGACTCTGTTTGCCTGTCTGGTTCAGTATTTTGCTGACCTAGCCCTGCAGCAGCCTCCACAATTACAGTTAATGAACAGCCTTGTCCCACACTTGTATGAGCTATCCCAGGGTTCCCCAGTGGCTGCTGCTCAGGTGCTAGTTGATCAGATCACTGACAGGCAAGAGGAATTCCAAGCCATTTGTGAAAGAAAAGGAGGAAGGGGTCTCTATCCAGCCCTTGACACTGTGAGAATCAAAATGATATTGAATGTTACACAGTAATAAAATGTCCATGTTGTAAAAGAAATCTGTCTTCAGTTCTTGTGAAATTGTAAAATACATCTCTGTTTTAAGAAAAACCCACAACCATCTTTCGCACACCTCTCTTTACTGACTTGTTTTTTCCTTTTAAATTTTTTTTTTTTTTTGGCAGCTGATGCTTCTTAAACTTGTGACCATATTATTCCCAACTTCAGACTTTCGCCATGCTGTCACTACACCAGCGATCATCTTCATCACTCAGATGCTTGCAGAAGTAAGTGTGCAAGTTCATTCATCTTGACTGTGTAGACTTGCAATAATGTAGACGAAATGACATACTGTACAGTAAACCAATACCTGAACAGCTAAATGACCTACAACTATGAAAACTGAAGAATCCTAATTAGAAAACTGATTCATATATATACATTTTAGTATGTGAATTATGAAATGGTTTTTATACAAGTAGTTCCAACACTTCTGTATAGATCTATGTCATGAAGAAGATGTATATGATATAAATCAATTGGCATGTAATTTTGTCTCATGTTGTGTACTAATTGAAGGGAATTAAATCTCTGATTTTTCAGACGTCAGTGAAACATGAGAGAGATGTGGCCGTGGGACTTTTTCTCTGTAGCCTAGTGTTGGAGGTGAGAGTGATCACAAACTGTATACTAGAAAATTCCTTTAAAAAATCAATGTATGGACTATTCTAGCAATTTTTACTACTAATGTATTATGCTGTGTATTGCAGTATGTGTCTTTATCCAAGAGATATGTTCCAGAGTCTGTCAACTTCCTACATGGATTGCTGTTCCTTGCATCAAGCAAAGACCCCAGCAAATGTAATAATCATATTTTTCTATCTTTGTCTTGTACATGTATATTGTTTATATGGATAGTAAGTTAATTCTTTCCCTAGTCAGGGTCAGTATTTCATTTTAATATTTGTGATGTCACATATCAGTAAGTGAGAGTGAAAAACAATTCACATAAATTTATGTCAAACTGGGACTCCAGAAGTTATGACATCTCTGTAAATAGATAAGAATAGAATATGTCTGATGATAGAACAAATCATTAACAGTGATCCCTTTATAAAGGACTGACTGTCACTGATCCCTGTATAAAGGACTGACTGTCACTGATCCCTGTATAAAGGACCGACTGTCACTGATCCCTGTATAAAGGACCGACTGTCACTGATCCCTGTATAAAGGACTGACTGTCACTGATCCCTGTATAAAGGACTGACTGTCACTGATCCCTGTATAAAGGACCGACTGTCACTGATCCCTGTATAAAGGACCGACTGTCACTGATCCCTGTATAAAGGACTGACTGTCACTGATCTCTGTATAAAGGACCGACTGTCACTGATCCCTGTATAAAGGACTGACTGTCACTGATCCCTGTATAAAGGACTGACTGTCACTGATCCCTGTATAAAGGACTGACTGTCACTGATCCCTGTATAAAGGACTGACTGTCACTGATCCCTGTATAAAGGACTGACTGTCACTGATCCCTGTATAAAGGACTGACTGTCACTGATCCCTGTATGAAGGACTGACTGTCACTGAACCCTGTATAAAGGACTGACTGTCACTGATCCCTGTATAAAGGACTGACTGTCACTGATCCCTGTATAAAGGACTGACTGTCACTGATCACTCTATGAAGGACCGACTGTCACTGATCCCTGTATAAAGGACTGACTGTCACTGATCACTGTATAAAGGACTGACTGTCACTGATCCCTGTATAAAGGACTGACTGTCACTGATCCCTGTATAAAGGACTGACTGTCACTGATCACTGTATAAAGGACTGACTGTCACTGATCACTCTATGAAGGACCGACTGTCACTGATTCCTGTATAAAGGACTGTCACTGTCAGTATGATTGTTAGAAGGTCCAGTACTTCAAAATTTAACACAGGGAGTTTATATCACTTTATATGCATGGACCTGACACAAGTAATTTATATTACTTTACATAACGATATGCATGGACCTGACACAAGTATTATATAATGATATGCATGGACCTGACACAAGTATTATATAATGATATGCATGGACCTGACACAAGTAATTTCTTTTACTTTTTGTAATGATATGCATGGACCTGACACAAGTAATTTCTATTACTTTTTGTAATGATATGCATGGACCTGACACGGGTAATTTATATCACTTTATATAATGATATGCATGGACCTGACACAAGTATTATATAATGATATGCATGGACCTGACACAAATAATTTATATTACTTTTTATAATGATATGCATGGACCTGACAAAGGTAATTTATATCACTTTATATAATGATATGCATTATCACTCTACACAGTGATATGCATAGACCTAATACAGAAACAGTATTCCCTCCCTTGATGTCGTGCATGTTGATTTTATACAGATGCCTCAGTTATTCCACCTTTTCGGCCAGTAGGGAAATTCAATGATCTTCTTGTGGTGACGAAGAAAGCCCGGTAAGTGGAAATTGATGGATTTGGATTTTGGTTCCACACATGAAAGTTAGAATTAATGCGAGATTTAATTTTTTTTTTGGTTGCACAAAACATGAAAAATTAAAAATACTTGTATTAAATATGAAAGTTTTTGATGATTTCTTAGAAAAACAGATGTGAAGTTGTTGAAAATGTCTGAGGTGTTGACCATGGAAATGGAGAAAGATGAATTAAGCAATGATGAATTCAGGTATACCACTTAAAAAGAAAATTATATGTATTCACAATAGCAGCTTCTTATTACACATCTCTTGCATACAGTTGTATCTGCCTGTGTTTAGACGGGGCAGGACATGTTATGGTACAGTAATGTCTGTCCATCTGTCTTGCTGTACATCTGTCTATTCAGGCCATCTGTTTCTATTTTCATTTCTATTATGTAAACAATTACAGTAAACTAAAAGTAGATTTAGAAATGTCTAATGACATACAACACTGACTATGTCCTTCCATCCTTCGGGGTTTTCTGTTTCTATTTTTATTTCTCTGTCACATATCAAGCTGAAACTTGTAGCTTCTTTGTGGGTCACTCTAGATCATGTTTTACAGGTTTGATCCATTTCAACCTCTCTTGTAGGTGTTACGCCATTTTATTGAAATTTAATGTTGTATGGAGGTACATAATTTGTCCATCTAACTCCTCCTACAGTTTTTAAGTGAGAAATTCTACGTTTACAGAGTGTTTGTGTGGGTATTGAGGATGTGCATGTGGCAAGGATTTTGATATTCTTCAATTTTTGAGAAAATTACAAGTTGTTAAACTTGGTCAGTTTTGAGGAAATATTAGTATATTATTAGAGTTAGTGCACAGTTTGTCCATTGAATTCCTCCAGTTTTCATACTAAGACTTCTTTGTAAACAACTAGAAGATGTGGATATTACAATGATTCTGATTCTCTACAATTTTTAATTTTCTTGATGTTTTAAAACATTACAAGTTGTTGAACTTAGATGATTTGGGGGTAAATATTTTTTTGCACTCAGAACTCATGGTTTATCTATGTATCTTCTGTCACAGTTTTTAAGCCCTTTTTATTCATTTGGTGCAAAAGTATGTACATCACAACTTGATGATAGCTGATAACGACCTTAAGTAAAGTTTTACAACTCGTGGCTTCAGAAAAACACGGTAAAAAGGCTTATGATGGGCATATTATGTACCGTTTCTGGTACTCTAGTTACACATTTGACTACAACTTCAGTTTCTCTTTTGTTGCAGATTATCTGTGATAAAAGGCTGCGTAACACTACTGTCAGAGTTTAGTACCATGTATCAGGAACTCCCAGCTTACAAAGAAATCTTCTCTCCAGTCCTAAACATGCTGGAAAAGTTACCAGTCAACCACTACCCCACCACACTACAGGTAAACATAAAAGATATATTGAAGGATACACCCTTCCTCAACTGAAAAGACGAGGAAATGAAAAGAGAAAAGGAGAACAGTCTTGTTATTTGCAAAATATATACAAGTGTACATGTAGAATTCATGCCTGTAATCCTTAAAAGATTTTGCTTGCCGACTAGTGATCAAATCACTTTTAGCTCTCCTGAACTAAAGACTCACTTGATCCTTTCTGATAAACATTTTGTAATGGTCAAAATCACCAAGTAATATATATTATACGGAGAAAAAACTCATTTTAACACCCATGATGATCTGGATTAGTACCCCAAGCTTGTTGTAAGAGGCAACTAAATGGGGTGGTCCTTTGGATAAGACCACAAAAATTTAGGCCGTGTCCCAGCAGGTGTGGCACAATAAAGATATCTTCCTGCTCAAAGGCTGTAATCACCAAGCATAGGCCTGAATTTTGCATCCCTTCACCAGCAATGGTTAAGTCTTTATGTGAGTGAAAGATTATCGAGCAGGATGTTAAATAATATGCAACTAACCAACTAATTCAACAAATATACTATATATGTGTTTCTTTGAGAGCAATTTCTTTGATTTGTCCATGATATGTAACTTATCTGTGATTAATCAATCTCCACTCAGTGGAGGTAAATTTATAGAAGCTGCTTTTTATGTTCCTTCAAGCAGAGATTCAGGGGCATATGGTTTTTGGTCTGTCTGTTTGTCTATACAGCCTTTTTAACCTTGGCCATAACTTTTGAATGGCTGGTAATTCACAGTGTATTCCTTGTGACATGACCTTTCTTTTTTTGACCTTTGTCGTATGGGAGTATCAGTTTTTCATGAACACATCATGTTAAGTCTAGGGAAAATAATATATGTGTCATAGTTCATAAATATTAAAAATAGAAAAATGTTTAAAATAATACAGGAAACAAGTATCAAAAGAGGATACGAATACAATACTGCTAGTAAGCAGAGCATTGGAAACATTTGTGGAGTTCTCTCTACAACATGAACTTCAAAGTGTTGTTTACTAATCTTGAAACAACCCTTTTAATTGTTAATTTCATGTTTCATAACACAATATTTTCTATACAGTCTCATGGCAAAATTTTACACTCATTTCAAAAGTGTAATAAACATTGATGTATATTATTAATGAATGTTCCAGAGATATACAATACAAATGCCTGGTATCTTTCACTTTTGCAGGTATTCATACAGGATCTTCAAACAGCTTTGAAAGAAACTAGTTCTAAACCTCGAAAACAAGTCAGCATGCCCCATAGAAAACCTAAACCAATGAAAATGTTTGAACCCAAAATAGAGGAAGTGTAAGTGTGTAATGTGTACTAACTCAAGATACAAATATCATTTTTAAACACATTAAAATCCCGATATCAATTCTACAACCTACATTCAGAAAATGCGCCCCCCCCCCCCCCCCCCCCCCCCCACTTCCTCTCTCTTTGTCAGCAACTGTTCTCATTCACAAAGTGCTTCCAAAGTTTAATGAGTTTTTGTCAGTCATCAGATTTATACATTATAATCTTGTCCCACATAATCACACACACACATGCATGGACAGGAACAAATCTAAAACATCCTCAGCTGGAAAAAATATGTTTGGTCAAGAATTTTAATAAATATTCAATTACTAGGTTTGAAGACAGAAAGAAGAAGAAGACAGGATCAAAGGAGGAAAATGAAAAGGAAAAAATGAAGCACAAATTCAAGAAAGAGCTGAAGGGAGCCATGAGGGAGATCCGCAAAGACACAGAGTTTTTGGCACGGCAGCAACTAAATGAACAGATGGAAAAGTAAGTCAGTTTGTCTGAAATTAACCACTGTTGTCATGACCGTCATCTTTCAACAGAAATTTTTATGTTGATATCAAAGGCAGCAGGTCTTTCCATGAAGTAAATGAATGTATTTCAAACTTTTAAGAACAGTTTGCTTTCAAAATCAATGAATTTTCTAACTGGCACAACACAAATTTTTATTCTACTAGATTTTCAAATAGAGTCGTCTTGCAACTGCACTTTCAGATGACGCAATGGGTTCTGTTTTTCAAAAAGAAGGACCATTTTCGTTTTATATACTATCATAGTATTTTCTGATATCGGAATAATGTGGTTCTCACATGAACAGAGGTAGCTAAAGTTTGGAATCATTGTTTTTTATTTGGTTTTTTTTTCTCACAGAGATGCTGAGAGAAAGAGAAAAGTCAAGGACATTTATCAAATGTTGTCCTCACAAGAAGGGGATTACAAGGCATCCAAACGGGCTCGAAAGAATCACAATCCATTCTAGTGAAGTGGTTTTCTGGTGCAGGAGACACCATACATATTCTGTATACAGCAGGTCAAAGTGCAGGAAAAATCTGTTAACAAAGACTGGACATACAACTGTATATGTGTATACATTTTATATGTGTACGTTTATTCTGAAAAGTGTCAATACTAACTTGAAAATGACAATTATTTGTTTTAACAGATATCTGGAAAAATTACTTTGATCAAAAATTATATGCATGTTAAGAAAGGTAAATAAACATGCATTGTAATATGTTGAGGATTTATTGTTGAAAATAATATTCTCTAAAACAAATAAAGACATTGTACACTTTCTGTGTCATTCATAGTCATGTGTCACTTACTTTAAATACAGTAGGATGCTGTAAATACTAGTCAGATACACTTTACCTACAGTAGGATGCTGTACACACTAGTCAGATACACTTTACCTACAGTAGGATGCTGTACACACTAATCAGATACACTTTACCTACAGTAGGATGTTGTAAATACTAGTCAGATACACTTTACCTACAGTAGGATGCTGTATACACTAGTCAGATACACTTTACCTACAGTAGGTTGTTGATTACACTAGTCAGATACACTTTACCTACAGTAGGATGCTGTAAATACTAGTCAGATACACTTTACCTACAGTAGGATGCTGTACACACTAGTCAGATACACTTTACCTACAGTAGGATGCTGTACACACTAGTCAGATACACTTTACCTACAGTAGGATGCTGTACACTAGTCAGATACACTTTTTGATACAATTAATACACTTTTATACATCATACGTGAATACTCTCTTGACACCATTAGCCAGCATCCCACAAATTTCAAACCATAGTGAAATAAATAAAATATTTAATGTTTCAATATACAGAAACCAAATCCACAAATTCACATCACAACAAAACTAAAATGTCAACAATCCACAAAAATTAAACCCCGCAAATTTAAATGATTCAACAGTAAAATGCAGAACTGATATCAGATTGTATATAAGATAAAAAAAAAACCAAAACAAAAAACTACATTATGTTTATATCTGGTCTTTTAAAAAAAGAGAGTAAAATTAAGGTTAGCTAAATAATGCAAAAGTACAATATAAACAAGTATATGCATTGTGAGAGCTGCACTGTAGCTCCCCACCCATGGACATGTTGAAAACCACAACCGCAAAAGGTATGGGAAATGAATTCTATACAGATCATGGGATGTAACTTTTATAAATGATGGTTGATATTGACAAAGTCAAAACCAATTTTTTTCTTCACATTATCCTGCATTATAGGAATTTTTTGTCCAGACACATTGAAAAATAATTTCATTTCATTTTTAAGTTTGCCATAAGCCATATCTTGCTGCATCAGA
>JAMZEH010000046.1:1920000-1935000 GCA_024699665.1 Ostrea denselamellosa
TCTGCCCCAGTGATATTAACAAGCATGAACGTGAGCAATTCCTGATTTTGACTATATATATATATATGGTGATTGTTGTTTTCCGCAACACTCAACAATTTTTCAGTTATCTGGCGGTGTCCAGTTTTTATTGGTGGAGAAAACCCAGATACAATGTAGCTGGGAAGAAACCACTGACCTTCCGAAAGTCAACTGGCAAATTTTCTCATATATATCTGTGTGAGCAAGAATCGAACCCACGCCGACAAGAGACGAGAGACCTTGTGATTTTGAGATATATATATACCCTTTTATACACACACACACATATATATATATATAATATATATATTTGTGTGTGTGCAATGTCCAGAAATAAGTATAGAAAAAATCTACACAAGTAGGAGTATAAAAAAATATCACAAAACCAATTGCGTATATACTCAGCTAGTTTCATTACTTCTTCAGGAGTATAATACTCGGTTGGCTTTGTAATATTATACATGTATTCCAAAATATAAGGAAATATCAACACAAGTAGTAGTATAAAGAAAAATCAGAATGCCAAAAATAACCAGTTTCATTCTCAGTTTTCAAGAGTTATGATAATTGCTTAGTTCTAAACTTAGCAGTTGACTGTCATGGCTCCTGAAGATTAAAAATGAAACCAGTTATTTTTGATGTTCTGATTTTTCTTTATATATATATATATATATATATATTCACACACACACACACACACACACACACCCACACATGCAATACATCACACTGGTATACTTCATGATGTGTGTTGGCACTTTATGAAAAGTATGCCAGAGAGAAGTGGTGCAATCCCTATCCTTAGGAATTTTTCATAATAAAATTTATTTCTTTTATTTACATTCTGCTTTCATTTCTTTCAGAATTCCAAACTTTTAAGATAGTCATACTATATTTATTGGTATTCATGCATTGTTCACAACTGCTCCGCAGTCAACCATTACAATTAGTAAAGATATCAAAAGCAAAACCATTGTAAATGTAAAAATCTGGTTACTCACTTCAAATATAAAGATATCAAACAACTCCATGTTTATCAAGTGTGCATGTGTAAAATCTTTTATCATGTTTCTGCACCAGGAAAATAATTAATTAATTACAAATACCAGGAACATGTACACAATGTTAAAAACTGGAATTCATCATGCAGATTACAGGATCTGATTATATTATGTGTGTTCATTTATAGGGAAGCATACCATCATCTGATTGTATTATGTGTTCATTCATATTACAAACTGATCACAATCACAGGATATCATGAATGCTGCTTAGATAAGAAAGTTGTCCTAAGAAAAGCAATACAGTAACTGCTCTAAATAAATTGCTCACACATACTTTCATTAAAACAAAAAGAGATCGCTCAGATTTGCAAATGAGATAAAGAGATCAATTGAATTCAAGCAGATTTTCATGATTGTAATATGTTTCATGTTATCAGTACATGTATAATCATGGTATTTTTTGTGTTAATACATATGTTTTATGACAATCATTATCAATTAATCTTAGGTGAGAGCCTTGTAAGTTGTTAGAGTTCAACAACCTGTCATTTTCACAAAAATTTAAGAAATTCAAAATCCTTCCCACATGCACATCTTTGATATCCATACAATCACTCTGTAATATAGGAAGGTCCTCACTTGAAAACTATAGTTAGACAAATCATGTACCCTTCAGATAACATTAAATTTCAAACAAAGGGGCAAAACTCATGCAAGAGAAGTCGAAATGGATTTAAATTGTAGCATGATCTAGAGTAACCCACTATGAAGCTACACGGCACATTTCAGCTTGATATGTTACAGAGAAATGAAAATAGAAACAGAAAACCCTGAATGGAAAGAGAAATGGACATACAGACTTTTCTGTGCCATAATAAATCCCATCTAAAGAGTTGTTCATCTTGTGGGTCTGCGAATGGCTCTATTTGCCTACCAAAACTGACAATCATTCTCTATCAAAATTAAGGCCACTTAATTGTTAATCTCATTATATGAAAGTGAATTAGAATATGATGTTATAAACATAATTTATCACTGTCATTTTTAGTACTTTGGCATAAAATGGCTAGTTCTCATGCAGCTTTACTTCTCGAAAACATAAGAATGCAGACATAGATGAACTTTATATTCAAGTCTTGTATATTCACTGTACAAGTATCTGATGGAAGATTTTTGTTTGTCCAAAGCTGTGCTCTACATTATCTGGGAAAACAATGTTCACAAAAAATGTACATTTTAACTTAATTTGAATGAAATTGAAAAATGTGTCACTTGTGTTGTTTTAAAGAAGACTGGCTGTAAGCCATTCCACTTCTAGTCTGTTCATGCAATAAAGGATTTATAAGACAAAGTACAAAAGAAATTCAAATGAATAGTTATCTCCTTGATGAAAATACAATCCCAGATATGCTACATGATCCTGTGGCAATCTGTATTTTATGTGATGAGATTTGTATGCTTTGGTATGGTATGTTGTACATTAAAAATAAAAGCATGAAATGGTTGCAGCACAAACCAGCTAGGCTTTGATAAAATTAACAAAAATGCATTGTACAATGAATATGCATAATATTATTGTATCAAAATGGTAAGACTTCTCTGTGGTGATTAAAAAGTTTATGACTATGGTTTAAGCTGCTTTTGAAATCCACTTATATTACCAGTGGTGGGGTTAAACTGTTGTCTTTCGATGCCTTTTGTCCTTAGATTTTAGTTAGATGCAACAAACCATAACTATACATAATTTGACAGGTACATAATCATGTATCACAGAATAGACAGGATTTCAACAAGTGTATAATCAAAGTAAAACATGCTATAGGCAAGTATTACATTTGGCTTGGGAAAAAATTATATAATTAAACAAATTCTGAATGGTTCACAGGTTCTGGAATCCATGAAGTCTTGCTTGTCCAAACCAATCATCACGTGGTAAATAACACCCACTGACCATTCGCTGACCTGTGAAAGCTGATCGACCATGCATGACTCGCCAATTGTCCACAAAGAGGACCATTCCTGGCTTTAATTTGAGCCAGAATTCATTGTCTGTTTTACCGATTTCTTCTGACAATGCTGCATAACTTTTGTAGAATCTCTTGATTTGATTTGGAGGTACAGTGTGAAGTGGTGATCTGTCATATGGATTGTACCTGAGTATGAACACAGAAAAAGTCATATAAAATAGGTCACTACAGAGTATTAACTGGATAAGACAGCAGGTGGAAAAGATTCACATTTATAGTGTTTGCAATTGTCAATGGTGAATATCTATCTGGTAAACATGTAAAACAAACTTTAATCAATCTAGTCCACAAGGTGGTCTGTAGTCAAGAAAAACCTGATGCAACATTAACTGTGCTGGAATTCTGTGTACTGGATTCACACAGGAAGTCAAATATCCAGACAGAACATAATGTCTGGATTAACACAGGAAGTTAAACACCCAGACAGAATAAGATGACTGGATTAACACAGGAAGTTAAACACCCAGACAGAATAAGATGACTGGATTAACACAGGAAGTTAAACACCCAGACAGAATAAGATGACTGGATTAACACAGGAAGTTAAACACCCAGACAGAATAAGATGACTGGATTAACACAGGAAGTTAAACACCCAGACAGAATAAGACCTACAGTACCACCAATTACTACTGTACAGCTTTTTTCATTTGCCCTCAGATGTGCTACATTTAGTACTGAATACCATACCTGATACTTAAGAGTTCTTTGGTGGTTGGGTGAAGAGTAAGAACTGTCCCCAGACTCCTGAGACGATGTCCCTCATCATAGAATTCATGAGCAACCACCGTCTCAACCAGGCACTCAAATGCTGCAGGGTTATTTCTTCTCAAAGTCTCTGCTACATGCAAGCCATCTACCAGTAGCGTTTCCCCGCCTGTTCCATTGTGCTCTAATATGTGGAAAACCTGAATGCTGATGAAAAATGTGATTGATAAATAGGGTATCTAATTCATATATTATATATTTATGGTCATCAAATGCAGAGTTTACTGTGATGAAGGAAATCAGAAACTGTATTAATCAATATCCATATTTGTTCCATCCAGCCTTGAAGATCCCAATATGCTTCACTTCAGTTATTTGGAAAAAGTAAATTACTGGTGCAAGTCATAGTGACCCTTTAGTTGATCACAAGAACATACATTCTCTAGACCAGGAATGATACCACTTTTGTAACATCATGCAGCTGCCTCAATAAAATATGTATTGGGATATCATTATATCACATGTAAATACTCATCAGATTTTTCATTTTGGCTGCCAGAAAGTTGACTAGTTTCATCACTATCTTTCACATTAAACCATAGCAAAATATGATCTGCTTCTATCTGATTGGCTGAATTTTTTTCACATGCTTAAAGGTAAAATAACTATAAGGTTCTAGACTGATGTTTCACTAAACATCACATTTGCTTACTGTGAGTACATTTTAAGATTGATTTTCTGGTACAAGGTGATTTGAATGTAAATAAATCTGTATTTTAAAATGAACGCATTACTTTTGCGCTATTCTGTATGTGTCCTTTGTGAATATGATCAATGTGTATTTGATTGTATGGTTGTACTTTTGCCAGTCCCTGTAAATCTTCAATATTATAAAGAGTGTGAGAGTGAGTTCACTTGTCAGTAAAATTTCTTGTCACTCCAAGAAGTGCATGCTTTTACAGCATTTCCCCATTCTCTACTTGTGTCCCTACCTACTAGTGTTGAGTCAGGTTAGATTTTACTCTTTATTTTACTAATTTGTTTTAATACACTTTTTTAATTAAAAGCGAAGTTACAAAATATATTTAATTCAGTTGGAATTGCATTATAGAACATTTTCTTATAAAATCAGGAGCCTCCGTGGCCAAGTGGTCAGAGCATTGCGCTCAAAATCACAAGGCCTCTCGCATCTAGTCGGCCCAGGTTCGATTCTCGCTCACGCCGATCTATGTGAGAAAGTTTGCCAGTTACTTTCAGAAGGTCAGTGGTCTTTTCCCGGGTACACTGTATCTGGGTTCTCTCCTCCACCAATAAAAACTGAATGCCACCAGATAAATGAAAAATTGTTGAGTGTGGCGGAAAACAACAAACAATCAATCTTTTTAAGTCATGGGTTTAACATAATGGCATGCTTGAAAGTGTTTGTCAGCACCCTTATTTTGTGAATGGTTTGATATATAGGTGCTGGTCCATACTGTGAAGTGTGTTATTGAGTAGTTAGCCTTCAGGCACATTGCCTTTGGTAAGCTAAATGTTTGTGATGTGTTTTTGTTACTTTTTAAACATTTACTGGTAAATTGTCTTTTGAGCATTTGAAATATTTCTTTAATAATTCTGATAGCTAGTTTAATTACCATATTATATGCTTTTATCATAATTATATTATCTTCTGAATTAGTATTTTTATAACCATTTGAATAGTTGGCAAACTTGGATACTTTATCTAGAGTTGTTGCCCTTTATAAATAATGATAAAGAGAAATGCTGTAATTATCTTTTAATTATAAGAACTCATATTGTTACTAGCTTTGTCATTTTCTATAGTTTATAATGTAATATTTATTGATAGAAATCGTTTATTCTAAGGTTGAAATACAATGCACTAAAATACAGAAAATAAACTGCAGAACCCTACACAGCCTTGGTTTTCATATGAACTCACCAAAATCTGTTACAGTTTTATCAATAACTAGAGATTGTTTTTGTGAAAAACAAATGCCTCCCTAGCTCCACAAACTGAAAGTGCTCCAAATTAAACTTCCTCCCCTAATGTACTGCATAGTATGGAGGAGAAAGCATGAACACGAACATAGACATAATGAACTCTCAATAAGCCATATAGGAGAAGAGTTTTCAAGCTATTTTACACCCTCAACCCTTCTTAGACCCACTATAACTTTATGGATGATAATTGGATCCTCCTGTCCCTACAATATGCAAACTACAAATGGCAATGAAGCATTGTACAAAATTTCAAGTCTATCCAATACGCCATATAGGTGGAAAAGCATTCACAAGCTATTTTACATCCTCTACCCCTCTTAAATCCACTATAACATTTGGGAAAATAATTGGATCCTCCCATCCCAACAAATTGCACATCTACAAATGGCATCCTCCACCCCTCTTAAATCCACCATAATCTTTAAGAAAAAAATCTATTCCAGAATAGAAATGGTCTGGTTACTTTAAAATATGCTATCTATGATGGAGACAATAGTATCACTCATTTGCTACCATGTTGAATTTTAAGGAATGTCTATTGGGAAACCTGTGAGAGTTGTTGAATACACAAAGTAGGTACCATCTATCCACTGTATGCCAAGAAAATGACTAAGTTCAATGATTTGTAATTTTTCTTTTAAAAAGTTTGAGCAAATTCAAAAAGTTACTTGCACATCTTCAATGGTCTATAACAAATGTACACAGTCTGAAGGATGTCAAGTCAAAGCTGTAAGAGGAGTTGTTTACACAAAGTATGTACCGTCTATTTAAAAGACACTGAAAAAAATGATGAAGTTCAACTATATGTAATTTTTTCTAAAAATGTCCAAGCACTTCCAACATCTCACATGCACATCTTCAATGTGTCCATGATAACTGCTTAGAGTGTGGAGAATGTCAGCCTAAAGGTGTGAGAGGAGTTGATTACACAAGGTAAGTATTGTCTGTTCAAAAGATGCTGAAAAAATTACTAAGTTCAATTACATGTAAATTTTTTGAAAAATGTCCGAGCACTTCCAAAAAGTCACATGCACATCTTCAATGTGTCCATAACAACTGTGCAAAGTTTGGGGAATGTAACTACAGTTGAGTGAGAAGTTGATTACACAAAGTAGGTACCCTAAATGAGGATGCCCGCCCACCCATCCAACTGCCCACCCGACATTCACCATACTATAAGCCAGATGTATGTTGAGTAACCTGGCCAATAATTGGATCCTCCCTTCCCGACAATATGCACATCTACAAATGGCAATGAAGCATTGTACAAAGTTTCTAGTCTATCTGATAAGCCATATAGGAGGAAAAGTGTTCACAAGACTTTGTGACAGACAGACAGATGGGCAGCACAACAGACAGACCTAAAAATGTCTCCCCTGGAAGAGGGAACACATAATCATCCCAAGCATTGTATAATGTGTATAACAATCCTCAAACAACCTAATGCCAGTATCTAATTGTCAGAAGAAAAATGTATCTGTCCATTATTTGAATCCTAAATCAATTCTTTAGGCAAATACAGTAATGTCTAAAGAGACGCAAGACTTGCCCAGTTGGTGCCATGAAGTAGGTGTTGTCGGTGTGAGCCTTAAGACCTAATGTAGTGTAAGCTGTGTCCCCAAAAGCCATGTTGGAAGTGAAAGTCCAGGAGGGACCAAATAAAGTGGGCTGTAAGAAAGTCAGGCGCTCCGATACAGTAAGTGTTCCTCTGTGGTCAGCAGGAGCCTGTCAATTAGAACTTTCTGTTAATACAAAGTGTACCCCACAATTATAAACTACAAAGTTCTGCTGTGCCACTCACTGTGTGGTATTAGTAAATCTGACTGCCTAATAAGAAACATTCAATATTCTGTTTTATTATTACTCGACTCGACAATATTATTGATATAAGCATGCAAATGTCTGAGAGTGACATTGTATGCATTATGTTGGGATTTTAAAAAAAAAGTACACAGTTGCAGCAACTTACATAATCATAACACTAATACAAGTATACAGGGAATGTGTTCATACCCTAGCTTACTTTAGCTTATTTGAAATGCAGCACAGCTGTAGTTCAGAAAAATCATGAAATATCTCTATAGGAGTCTCTATATATCACATGTACACATGTACATACAATTTCATATTTTGGTGTGGAATATCAATGTACATGTATCTGGTGTTGTAAGGATACAGAGGAAAACCTTAGACAAGTTCATCTTTTAACAAGAAATGTTTCAGAAACAAGTATGCCCCACCCCATTGTGCAAAATTGAAAAGGGTTATACATGTGTATCACTTAATTGATAGCAGTGCCAAAAAACTCAAAATATTGAGTGGAAAATGTCCAGAGAGGATTGACTCTAGACCTTTGACCTCAAAATCAATAGAGGTTATCAACTCCTCAAGATGTACCAAGTTTTTTGTCTGTCAAGCAAAGGGTTCTTAAAATAATGAGTGGACAAGACTTGGTCTACAGACCAACCAACATGCAAAAAATATGCTGCCTCTTTTTCAAAATGGATAAAAGGAAAAACATTAGTCAAAAACTTTTGGATTATTTTGTTTGTAACCATGTTTTTCCCGGTAAAGGTTAGCCAAAGTACAATCTTTCATCACAATTATATCACTTTTATGAATACAGTACATGAATATATATTCTAGCTTCATTTAGTCTTTCCTGAATGAGGTGTTCTAGAGAAGATTGTTTTCTATATATTTTCCTGTATAAAACTTTAAATTCCTGATATTAACCCAACTCTGGTCTCAGGGGCAAGATTTAATCAAACTTGAATCTAAATTGCATTAGGATACTTTTACATAAACTTGACATTGTAACCTTGTTTTTGTTAAAAGTTTTGAATATCAGATTTTTCTCTGCATACCTAATAGCTACATAAAACACCAAACCCCCCATTGTTGCCCAATGTTGATCCCAAGAACTACTACATGAACAATGTAGTGGCAAATATCCCCTTTCTCTCAGATTTTTTCCATGCATCCCTAAACTGAAATCCTGGATCCACTCATTCGTATGTACCATAATATACATGTGAATATTGCACATTTAATTTTATGTTGATATTTATCACAAGGATATGGTTGAATGTACCAAAGGACAGTGCTACTGCAGTATATATGTCAGATCAACAGAATGGAAAATACTCAAGTGTATAAGCCTAGTGGAGCTTCGAAATGTTATAGTACATTTCTGATATATTACTCTGTCATCATAATGAGACACTACAGCTTACAAATGTTTAATTTACATTGAACAAATGATGAATTGACATGTTACATGTGACACTTTCGAATACACCAACCAGGAGAATTCAATCTCTAAAGTTACAGTCTGTAATAGAACAAAAGATGGATTTACCTATATCTCAAAACAAGTTTTGTCAGCAACATTTAAAATTTCTACATACACTGAACATTTCTACATTTAACATTTCTACATTTACATTGAATGAATGGTGCATTACGTAGTTACAAATACAGTTACAGGAATGGAATTTTGAACCTGTTGGTTTTCCACAGATCCCCAACTTCTGGGTGAATGTAAAATGTAAAAATATTGTAGCTAAATGCTGACCCTGTGTAACACTATATTAAAGAGAGATAAAAAATCTACATGTACATGAGATGTTCTATACATTAAGTTTATTGTAAATGTACATGTGTACATGTGGTACTTATTTCTCCCGAGTCCGTGGTTATTTCTCCCGTGGTCACATGAATTAAAATTTGAAATCCACATTATTTGATGCTAGTGGACTTAGAGTATGTTACCTATCTAAAACCAAACCGAAAATGATAATCTGCGAAATTATGAACCTGCAAAATTAAATACATCTACAGTAGTCTTTTCTGGGTAAGTGGTTCTTCAGAAGATTTCTAAATGTCCCTTATTTGCACAATATCCCACCCTAAAAAGGGAGCATGAGCCTTCATTTAATAAAGTTAAATCCCTTTTTACCAATAAATGCTTATAATCATGTCTACTCTGACTGCAGATTTTTTTGAGATAATGAAAAGTTGATGCCAGACAGACAGAGAAACATGCACACATCAGACAATTATTAATCTGAACTTGAATACAACAGTTTTATGAGTTGAATCACATATCAATCTATCAATATAATTTTTACTTTTATATGACTTATGTTAAAATGCTAACCTACCTCTGTCACAATAGAAAATCCATATTTCAAGAGGTTCTTCACATGAGTTTTGAGGCCACTCTTTGAATGCATGTAATCTTTAAAGGGTATCATTGGCTGCTCTGTAGTCATGGTCATTATATCTTTGTTCCACAGAAGCTTCTCCACTCTGTTGCTGTGTTGATCATGGTAGGAGTTCTCTAGCAGCCAATCAATATTGAAACTTGTCAGATGGTTATCTGGCCCTAGTTAATACAGAATCTAAAAATTCAAGATCAATCTATATCATAAAAAGGATTTTGTTTAATTAGGTGAAACCTTTAATGCAATCTAGTTTGTTTTAATTAGAATATCCAGCAATTTCATGGATTATCATTTAAATTTAAAATGCCTAAACTCAATCCTTTTGTAATGATTATGAACCAGATTTTTTAATGAATTTTAATAGCTCTTCCTCTATGTCTAAACTGCTGGCCATGAATTCCACTTTTTTGGTAGAGGCTTCCATTGCAAGCTTAATGATACACCCAGTTTATCTGCTACATGTTCAGAAACAAAGGAGAAGAGTTTTTGAAATTCAATCAATGCATTTTCACTCCATGACCTAGTCTTTGAAATTATCCACTGGCACAAAGTAAAATTGGGGTTAGGTTTGTAAATTATTACACATACAAGACCATCAGAATTGTGCTTTTCACCATTATCAATAACTTTTTTAAAGTCATATTACCATATTTGAAATGGAGTGATGACTGTAATCAAAATCAACAGTATATAGTGTGTTTCTATCACACTAATACTTAACTGTACTAATTTTGACTAAAATCCTTTGTGTGGTTTCATTTTGATGTGCTCTTGAACTCTCATCAAAATTCTTTGCAAAACTAAAACAAGAGACTCATGGGCCACATTATTGCTTACCTGAATTACCTTGACCTATATTTAAAGATTTTCCCTATATATTTGCAGATAAAATTTTGATCCCTTATTGTGGCCACACCATACTCCAGGGGCCATGATTTTAAACAATTTGAATCTGCACTGTCAGGAAGCTTCCACGTAAATTTGAACTTTACTGGACCAGTGGTTCTCAAGAAGATTTTTCAATTTCAAACCCTATTTTTGCATTTTGTAATTATCTCTCCTTAGAAGGGGACATGGCCCTTCAATCAAGCATGATTTGTACTGATTTTGTTTGAAATTGGCCTAGTGGTTCTATACACAAAGATTTTAAAATTTGTCAGTGTTTTTGGCTATTATCTCCCCTTGGAGCAGCGCATTGCCCTTTATTTCCACAAACTTGAATTCCTTTTGCCCAAAGATGCTTTTTGCCAAGTTTGGTTGAAATTAGCCAAGTGGTTCTAGAGAAAAAGTAAAAAATGTGGAAAGCTTACAGACAGATGGAGAGCAGGTGAATAGAAAAGCTCACTTTCAGCTAAGGTGAATTTCTTGTTGGTTCTTAAACTGCTGAAGGCCCAAACAGCCAGTGTTCAAAAAAGTTTTTTGTTAAGTTCTGGGGCCTGAATTTGGGAAAATGTAATTTCACATTTGTGGTAAAGGCCTCCAAGCTCATTATCCTAAATCAAAATGCTACACATCAATTTTAACAACAACTGGCTAAATACTGGTAATTTCTAAAAGAAGCTGAAAGTGTTCCAAATGTTCACACATGATACTCATCAATTTACAGAAAATGGTTTCAATGACATTTTCCCCAGTGACTCAGAATATTGGAAACATGATGGCCCCCACAAGAGTAACCTGACTACTTTAGTTCTACAGAAAGGCATGCAGTAATATGATTGTACTTTTCACATGTAAGTCTACATGACTATATATATAATTTAAAGCCAATTTCTGGAAACAATCTCAATTCTAATTCTTTCTTACAAGTGTTTTACTAAGTCGGTAAGCAGTAAACACAGAGTGCAATTTTGTAGCATGTGCTATGCATATTTCTTTGAAATAAATGTTAAATGGTTCTTTTTGAAACATATATAATCAGAATATGTGTTCTTTTCTCATTCAAACTCTGCAATAGTTAAAGGTAGGAAAATTATACAAATATTCCATTTCAATCTCTACTTCACAGATTTACATAGAGGTGTTACCCTGAAGTTAACTGGCTTACATTCTAGTGTAAGTACTGTTCCATCAAATGTGACAAGGGTAGGTTTGATGTCCAAATCCAGCTTCAAGTTATCCACATTCTTCTGGCATGTTTGATGATTATAGCAAACATCACAGCGACAATGATCTCTAAGCCAAACATAAGGAAGGTCCAGGTTATAGTGTCCATAACATAACACCAATCCCTCCTGGTTCAGAGTTACATCTTTACTTCTTGAACCCAGTTGTGACACTGAGCTAACATGGGACCTTTGCAAAGCAAATTGCCAAGCCGATTCTTTAATTCTAGATTCCAAAAGATGCCACTTTTGAAGTGCTGAAGATATCCTGATATAACTATGTAAGAAGGAAATCTGTTCACATGACTTTGGTCTATTCAGTTGCTTCAGTATATTACATTTGTGTACTCTTTGAAGGAGTTTCACACTGCCTGACCTATAAAAGATAGTAATTATGTAACACATAGTAGTTGTGAATAAACACTACTTTCAGCACTTTTCCAGTAGATGGCGTTTACCAGCAGTCTAACCAGAAGGAAAGGCTTTTCATTTGCACAGAAAACATGTCAGTCGATATGTCTGTTGGCCGGTCAGTCCAAGGTCACATGTATTTTCTGACTCCACATAGAAGACTCATCAAACATATTGTGAGTTTTCATCTACTGGAAAGATTTATAAAGAGCAGGAATTCATTTTGGATACAGTGAATCTAGCACAGGATTATGATTTTTAAATCAAAGCATAATAATTTTTTCTATATTTCAAATATAATGTGCTACAGGTAACATAAACATGCACTACTTGTAAAATGTTACATGTAAAATATTTTAATGCTTCATGTTTCTTAAGCTATAGGAAGAAGAAAATCAATACTGCTGGTAATTAAAGCATTTAGAAAAGTTTATAAGCTGTCTAGTAAGTTTGCCATCTTATAAGATTGCATCAATCTGATTCTATAATCATTTGATGATTGACATTGATTATAAAATTCAATTAGCCTATAACAAAAATGACTTACATTCTAGTTAGATAACTTTGCCAAATGTTAATCAGATTAACATTAATCAACAGTTCATCAGACACATGTGATGGTAATATATCCAAAATAGTTGAGTCATTTATGAAGTATTTAAAATATAGGTAACCACAAAATGTAAAATGTGAGCCTTCGATACATGCTTATTTTGTGAAATTTTATTTTAATTTTAGTTAAAATGAATTTATTTACACAATATCCATTACGTTTGAAGCTTTAGTTAATTAAGTCTCATTACAAAATGTGAAACAAATCTGTGAACAGAGACAGATTACTGTGGGGAAAATCCAACTATACATTAGTCAGATTTTTTTTGGGGGGGGGGGGTTAAAGACACTTTATGACATGGATACTGACATTTTGTGCTCAAATTGTTCATTTTATGTCCAGGATCAATTATATCTTTATTGCATCGTAAGGCACACACATGTTACAGCACTGTAAGTGTTGGAATAGCATGTTCATTTATTATAAAACACACAGAGAATAATCATGCAACATTGACACAAATTTTAAAGGCATAATGAAGAGATGTACCAAGGCTGTACAATTCCTTTTAATCTTTAACATATTATGTGCCCACACACAAAGCACACATGCATACATGTATATACATATACATGTGTATCCTTACTGTACTTTTACACCTATACAAATGTGCTATGCTACCAGAACTCCATCTTAAATTTACAGCATGTAACACGATTCAGCAGTACATAGCTGATGATCAGTGGTATAAATATATCTCTAGTGACTTACATGATTGCTGCCTTTCTCAGTGTGCATTCATAAGACTGTATACGCCTCTTGTCAAAGCTTAGTTTCTTGTCACTCGTTATCAGTTCAAGAATGCACTGTCAGTTTAATACCACCCTAGATATAGACAGAAATCATGTAAACAAATAATCATATACACTGCTTATATACATACACTAATAAATTTATCATGCTTTATGCCACAATCTTTATTTAAAAACATCTAAGATGAGGGGATTTTTTCATTTACAAGTATTTATTTATTGAAAAAGATATTTAGAAAGTTTGCAATGTAACACTATCCAATGGTAGATCTGTTGTCTTCTGTATGAATTTGTTCATGCAGTATACACAGCTTGAGAAAAATGTGGGTCATTCAAATGCATGAAATCCATCCGACAGACACCCAGATTTAAAAAGATATCATTTAAATAGCTTACAATACAAGGTGTTTTCAATTACAGTATTCATCCTATTCAGTGCCCCTACCACTATAGCATTTACGGACTTTTATCAACTCAAAAAAAAAGTGATCAAGAGATCAAATGTTGAATTAAATTCAAGAATTAAAGATCAAACTATTACAGTTCAGAGTTTATAGTAACCAGACTGCATATTTACAACATCCTGGCATTGTTTTGGCACATTGTCCTTCATATTTTTAGGTACTAACTGACTTGATTTTAAAAACACAGAACTTTATCTTGCATATGTATATAGAATATTTCTATTAAAGTTTATGTATTTATTTGGTTTTTTCTCATGTTAAGTTTGACATACATATGCTCTACATATTTACAAGGCAAATTTCTCGAACATAACATTGTTTCACATTAACCAACTACACAGAGCACAATCGTCACAATTTTCAGCTGCTTTACACAAAGCACAAATTCTAATAAATAATAATGTTTGGTTGTTTATTGTTTAACATCCTGCTCAAGAATTTTTCACTCATATGGAGATGTTAATCTTGGCTGATATTTGGCTTGGCTAGATATTTGGACTGATTATCGCATTCACTGAATCTTAGAGAAGTCCTTTCATAATTCATATGTTAATTAATATGCACTTCCATGTAGGAATTGTTTATCTCTTGACATTGAAGAGCTCCTAGTCTGTTTTTTTTAATTAGTGATATGTAGTAACTGCCCATACCTACTGATAAAG
>JAMZEH010000046.1:1937500-2010000 GCA_024699665.1 Ostrea denselamellosa
TGTGTCCGAGCTATATATGTATATATTCTTGATAACACAATAAAAATATACAATTTACTATTTATACTCTGATAGGTTGGTAAATTTAGAATGAACTAATAAAATTAAGATTTTCAGAATGAATTTGGAATCGAGAAAACTCTTCTGATTAAAGCTGAAAAGGAAGATCATTCTCCTGGTTAAAGATGAAAATAATTAGTATAGAAATGCCTTATACAAACCTCACCTACCACAAATGTTTTCATCCCTTGTTGTGGACTTATGCAAGTCTCAGAAGCTGTTTGAACATTGAGACCATTATATGCTTTCATGGAGTTCAATTATTGATCAAGACTTTCATCTTGACAATAAACAATATATTGTCATGAAGACAAGAGGCCCATAGACCACATCACTCACCTGAGTTACCTTGGCCCTGCTGTTTACCTGTTATGATTTTTGAAAGATTTTTTGCAATCTTTATTCCCATAGAAAATTTTTTTTATTCCATTTTGTGACCCCACCTAACCCCAAAAGGTCATGACATAACCACGATACAAAGTCACAAAGTCAAAAATCATGGTATGAAATGTAAATTCTTATATTTTCTCAACTTCAAAAAGGGTGTGGTATTTCATTTCAACAAATTTTAATCTTCTTTACCCAAGAATGCTTTGTGGCAAGTTTGGCTGAAATTATCCCTGTGATTCTGAAGAAGCAACAAAATTTCAAAAAATTTACTGACAGGTGGGAGCTGGACAAAAAGTGATCAGAAAGGTTTACTTGAGCTTTCAGGTCAGGTGAGCTAAAACTAATGCAGAAAAAGGTTTTAAAAGTTTTTTTTTAATGCATGTGTCATGTAGAAGTTTATATCTTTTTTAATTTTAGTCGCATCTTGACCCCAGTATATACAAGTAGTCACATTACGGCTCTAGAGAAGATTTTGAAATGATCCTGTTATATTTTCATATTATTTAAAGTGTATATATGTAAATAGATTATTCATTGAAATTGGGAGAAGATAAAATAAATTCTTGCTAAAATAATCTACACATCACATGATGACATATGTAATAATATTTCACTAAAAAGTGTTGATAATTATAGAATTCCCATTATCCATTGGTATTCATAATATTTTTCACAGCACAACTGTTAGGAAGGGCGGAGCCAGGTACATACACAGTATTAAAACCTTAAACCCCATTAATAGACCATCTAACTGGATATTTAAGAACCCCATTCTCAATTCCAGTTTGGTCAGTTGTCAATATCTCCCTTTATTCCATTTCTTTTTGATGTCAACAAAACTCTCTGAGACTGACTGATGAAAATGAAAACAAATAATAGGGAGGAGTATAGTGCAGTCAGACTGGATCTATGGACATGAACAGATAGCTCATAGAGGACGAAAGATTAAGGGCTTCTGGAAATAAATATTAGGATTCAGAGCTTCTGGAATTAAAAACTAGGATTTAGGACTTCTGGAATTAAAAACTAGGATTCAGGGCTTCTGGAATTAAATACTAGGATTTAGGACTTCTGGAATTTAAAACTAGGATTCAGGGCTTCTGGAATTAAATACTAGGATTTAGGACTTCTGGAATTTAAAACTAGGATTCAGGGCTTCTGGAATTAAATACTAGGATTCAGGACTTCTGGAATTAAAAACTAGAATTCAGGGCTTCTGGAATTAAATACTAGGATTCAGGGCTTCTGGAATTAAAAACTAGGATTCAGGACTTCTGGAATTAAATACTAGGATTCAGGGCTTCTGGAAATAAATATTAGGATTCAGAGCTTCTGGAATTAAAAACTAGGATTCAGGACTTCTGGAATTAAATACTAGGATTTAGGACTTCTGGAATTTAAAACTAGGATTTAGGACTTCTGGAATTTAAAACCAGGATTCAGGGCTTCTGGAATTAAATACTAGGATTTAGGACTTCTGGAATTAAATACTAGGATTCAGGGCTTCTGGAATTAAATACTAGGATTCAGGACTTCTGGAATTAAAAACTAGGATTCAGGACTTCTGGAATTAAATACTAGGATTCAGGGCTTCTGGAATTAAAAACTAGGATTCAGGGCTTCTGGAATTAAATAACTAGGATCCAAGGCTTCTGGAATTAAATACTAGGATTCAGGGTTTCTAGAATTAAATACTAAGATTGTCTGTTGATTTTTCTGTTCGGACTGCTTACTGTGCTCTCTACAAATGTGTTGATTGCACCATGATGGAATATATGTGACATCACTGTCTACATTTGGTGTTTTTAGTCATTGTTTTTGTCATAGTTCACAACTGAACAATTACAAAAATGTGCATGAAGTAGTGAATCTAATATAAATAAGAGATTTTTTCTGTGCAATCTGCTGAATTCATCCAACACATTTTCATTTACCAGGGCCTTGATCTTCGGCTGATGGTAGACATTGATCAGACTCTGGTATGTGGGAATGTCCCCCACCAATACCCAGTTTCATTCAAATATCTGTCAAACAGATGAAACTCACTCTTTCCAACTTCTAAATAACAGAAAATTGCTCATGTTATCAAGCTTTCAGAATATTTTATAATTAAAATATAAACTATAATAAATGCCATTCTGAAACAGTTTACAAAAAAATGAAGTTGATTGTTGCAGCATTTTCGATGAAATTGGTTTGGCAAGGACAGAACATTGCACCAATTGCCTTGAACTTCCAAGTTCAACTACATTTACACACCCCATCCCAAAATCTGCATTTGTGTCTTTACTCGGTGTCCTTGGTTCAATCGAAAACATACATATGTAATTTCAATATTTATCTAATTTATCATTTAGAATTACTATTTTTAGAAGCAATTTTTCGGTTATTACCAACACAAAGTGATAATTATAATGTAAATAAAAAAAAATTAAAAATTTCTGATCGTAAACAAATCAATATTTTGTTATTTCAACATTTATTTGAAATTATAATTTACAATGGTGATGGTATCGTATGCAATTCCCATTGTAACAATATATAATCAATTTGTAAAATCAGAATAACAATTTTCTTTGATCCATTGGTTGTGTGAAACCTCAGACAGATCTAACAGTAGATGTATGTGTTCCTTTGCCATTTCTTTGGAAATGAAACCTTAAAAATAATGAGACCTCAAAAACCAAAGTCTTGTGTCACAAAGAACCCTCAAAAATTGATGAACAAAAAGGTCTGTTGATCACAGCAATCATCTACGCCCTACTCATGGCTTTGAACAAGACATATATACCAATTTACCACATCAAAATTTATTTTGACTCTCTGTCACTATGCATTAGTGCTGAAACAACTGTGGCTGACAACTCAAAAATCACCAACAAAGGTTGGATGTCACTATTTATAGCAAATGCATGCAATTGATTGTATTGATAGATTTTTTTTCCAGAAATAATAATCTCACAAAGTTTACCTTTATGCAGTTTTACCAGAGACATGTTATATATGTCCCCGGTTTTACTTTTATAGGTTCTAAGTCACTCTAGCTATAAAAACAAAGAAGCATGAATTCAGAATAATGTCAGGTGTAAAATCAATTTGTAAATTGTATCCTCTCTCATTAAGAGCCACCAGATTCTGGATTTTAAGCTTTTTAAGAATTTGGAAGAAGGGGAAAAGTCCCCAAAATAAGAAAACTATATATAATGACAGCTATCTGCAAATGACCATTTACCAACAAAAGTGAAACTACATTATGTATGAACATTGCATTCAAACCTGGAAGTATAAACAAAATCTTGCAATGACCAGAAGAATAGATATTTAGTATTTACTGGAATAAAAGTTTTTAAAACCACATATATCGGGTAATGTAATGAATGTTACTCTCAAAACGAAGTAACTCCGACTGTAAAATAAACGACCTTAAATTCAGTATACTGTATGGTGCAAAATAAACTTGTTATCTGTATCCTCTCGCTGGGGCCACCAGATTCCACGCTTGGTGCTTTTTTATAATTTTGGAAGAAGGGGGGAGATCATCAAGTACAAAAAACTCAATGACGACGGTCGTATGCAAAACTTTCAGAAAAAGTGAAATTAAAATCTGCGTGGTCTCTAAAAAAAAAAAAAAAGTATCTGGAATAAATTTGTTTTAAAACCAAACATATCAAGTAATAATATACATTGCACCATGATAATTTACCACTTTACCTTTGCTGCACTCGAACTCAGCTCCGTCGACTCAAAATAAAAATCATTAAATTTTCTCAAAACAGGATGTACTTTGGTGAAAGTAAACTGAAAACTTTCTGGTTTATCCGGAGAGATCATATCTGGTTGCAGTTATCTCGCTTACCTTAGTATAAGGCGTGCAAAAGAACAACCGTATGTAAAGTTTTTATTTAAAAAAAAAAAAAATACATGCCAAGATTGTTACTAGTTTTAAAAGAATAAGAATGATAAAGATAACCGTCAAATGAGAAATGAATGCGGCATTTTCAACTTTTACATTATGTATTATTATATTATGTATTATGATCATATTCCACTATATAAAATGTGTCGTAAGACAAGACATAATGGTCATTAATTCAAAACAACATTATAGAAAACAAGGAAACCGTTTAAATCAAAATACCTGCATTATTTGATATGTCTCTTGATGACTTGACACCTTCATTTATCCCGAGGTCGAATCTACGAAAGATGTAATTTATTTTATGCTGAAGATCCAGATTTAGTTTCAAAATCTGCCGAAAGCTTTTGCTATCGCCTTTTAAATATCAAGATATTGTGAGTATTGGATGCTTATGAAGAAAAAACGAAACAGATATGGTTTGTTCAGAAAATCGCTTAGGATTGTAGTGGAATCCATTATTGTAAATTTTCGTGTAATATCTGCAAGTATTCCCGTATCATTATTTTTCCAATGTTTGTGAGTCTTGCTGCAAGAGTCAATTAATTAACATTTTAACTCGGGTTCTAATATGATTTAGTCATCGGAATTAAAACCCATTCCTCTGTTTATTTATTTATTTATTTTTGTAACACACCACGTTTGAAAAATTTCAAAACTTTATTTTGAACAATTTAGATTGTGTTTCCTTTATATATATATATATATATATATATATATATATATATATATATATATATATATCTCAAAAGTCTATATATCTTTTAGTTCAAGAGCTAGAGATTTCCAGATTTAAAACATTTAAATTAAATCAAATAAAAATCATAATATATTATGGAAGCAAGCTGATAAATAGAATATTGAGTATACCAAATTAGACAACCGGTGGGTGGGTGGCAGAAATGTATAAAGTCAATATAGAAAATGTCAGAGTAAAACGCTGATGTACAGGTAAAATATATGGTGACAAACTTCATTTCTTGACTTTTACAATTGTAATAAACTATGGCGAATTACTAGAAAATATTAAAAATATTATAAATCAGACTGGAAAGCATGTATGTATCATTCAATCATGCTTAGTTTTAAGAAACTAGAGATGCAATTTACATGTTCTCTTTGGAAGTTATTCTTCATTGGAATAAGTACGTACGATTTTTTAAGCATTTGTGCCTACTGTTTCCCTCTAATCTAACTGCATAACTACAGTATATGTAAAACAAATAAATATTGTAACTTCACTATACCCTGGTATGTAGCTATAGGCTTTGTGATCATGGTAAAGATTTTGTTGGAGATGAAAAACTGCATTTGTTTTATGATCTATCTATATTTGATGAAAATGTAAGACGAAAACATTTAAATGTATGGTTTTTTTTTTTAAAGTCTATATCTCTTTTACTCATATCAATTCATCTTTGAGAATCAGTAATGTTCCATACCTTTTTGTATAACGTATCCTGATGTTTATGGATAAAATAATTAAAGAATTGTTCTCGGGGAAAACACAAAAGTTTTAATTTAAACGATCAAGTTGTACATCTCCAAAATGTAAAATAACCAATGTAGTGTATTGTGATGTTATCAATGTTTATTATTTGTGTTGACGATAACGCCTCATAGCCTTAAATTAATTCACCCACATCTATGGTAAAAGTCGTAACACGACATTTTTCTTTTGATAAGGGGGTTACAAATGTATAAGACTTTCTTTTATTTGTAGCTTACACATCCTTTATATAAAATGGATGTGACAGCCAGTTACAGTACAGCAAATAAAACAGCCAGTTCCTCTAAGATAGCGAATGAAACATGTGTGGATCTAGATTCGGGGGAGGTGTTCTGGAATTTGAAATTACAGGTGCTTGTTTGATAGACTGTAAGCTATTACAAAGTCTGTGAAATAAGCGCCTGTGGAAATGCTGTGTGATTGAAGTAAAAAATAATAAGAATGGACCAAAATGAATTTTTTATGTATGTGTAAATCATTATATTGTCTGCATGGAGACCAGCTTAAAAGAAATCAGGAAATATATTGTCTACGAGGTCACGTGATTTCTGAAAATATCAACAACTGTATCATTTCGAGAAACCTAGAAAACAATTTCTTGATGAATATAGGATGCTTCTACACCAGAATCCAAACTTTCAATTACAAAAATTGTCTGAAATAACTATGTATCTTTTTAAATTTTCCGAGTATTTTTAAAGATTATATTACTTTGAATTAAACTTTGTTCTTAGACACTTAGATTAATCTATGGATAGGAGATGGAAGGTGGTTGATTCCTTTTGACGATGAATAAAAATAAAAAATAACTAAAAAACAAACAACAAAAACATATATCATGTCAAACCTGAAGTCTGGTTGGTGACTTTATAGGATTGTAATTAAACAGATTACTTCAAATACCCTTATAATTAGATTCGCGGATTCGCTTCATTATGAGGTCTACTATTAGCTGTGATCAATTGATTTCCATTGATGAAAGAGGCGAGGTGGTCCCTATTCACCATCCCGCTGACAGTCGTCAATCAATTTGACCTTTGCGATTTTTTTAATGTCCACCGTTATCCATCCATTTTTTGTCGTAAACTCAAAAATATTGACAAAATGCCACATATATTCCCTTTTCACAGGATTGTAAATCCGACGTCAGGGTCTCTGTTTATATAAATGATTTATCATTATTAAGATTCTTGAATGATATGCAAATGACTTTGATATTTCACGAAATTGGATGTTTTATAAATTGCACATCAACTTAAGAAAAATGTTTGTTATATAGAATTTGAAGTGTCAGTTTACTACGCTGAAGGTTGACTGGTATTATTATTGTACCTGAGTGTCAGTACTGCACAAAATTAATTAGCTATCGTTCTGACAAGATTGTGGAAATATTGAATAAAATAGTTCAATTTAATAAATCTATACACTGTACGAGTTACCAATAACGTTTGAAAATTTGCATTTTCTTTTATATTGATGAGGTATTCTAATAAACAGGTGTGGGTTTCTTCCATCAGAAGAGCACTATATAGACTATAAAGTTTCTGTCCAAAATTATATTCGGAATTGATTTAATGAGTATCTAGGCTATTAATTCCAAGCAAACAAGTTTTAAAAACTTTCTTTAATTTGATAATCAATTATGTAATAAGTATACAGCTATTGCTTGTTTAGTTTAAAAAATATATAGCTTAAAGAAAACACCCCAGTTTCTACCAAAATTTACGTGTATGGGATTGTAGGTAGGAAATGACTGCAGTGTATCATCTTCAACTAAATGTGTTATAAAAACCAGTATAAGTTACTAATATCAGTCCTCATATCACTGCAGATATCACAAATCGTAAACTTCTTTGTTTTTATATTGCCAGCTGTATGTGAAGTGCCGCAAATTTTGGCCTATGCACGGCACCCAGGGCCGTTACGGTAAGGTTCTTTATCGTGCCGAGGCCCATCGAACGTGAAGCATCCTTTTACTTTTGAAGGTCATATTCGAAAGACTAATGACTTTCATTTCTATATCAGACGCTTTGCGAAGGAACAGTCAGTATCTAAATGTAAACGTCGTAGGTTTGATGCGGCGCCGAGATCGAGAATCGAATCTGGGAGCTTCGGGTTGCAAAGCAAATGTCTTGTCTTATACGCTGGACATATTCAACAAATACATGCGTATAAAAATCGCAGGGAGACTCTATACCATAAAGTAAAGTGAACAAAAGGACATTCCATTATCATAATTCTCAGAAGACATTTACATATTATGTAACAATTTTGCTATCATTTAGAAATTAATCTGAATTTCCTCTAAACTGTCAAAAAATCTTTTTCAGCATACATTCTTTAAACTTGTTCCTCGGGCTATCTGACCTTGATATCTATGGTGAAGATCATTCAGTATTGTATTGGTCCAGTTTATCGACACAAAGAAGTTCTTGTAGATCATACACTATATACACATAATACGTTAACTATTTATAACCTGTCATTAGGTTGAATGCTATTTCACATGTTTCATACCAATTGCTTGGCAGTTCATTACATACTGATTTTGACTACGGATTGCTCCGTTTAAATGATCAAGATGTAAAGACTACGCCGGAAGTAACCAGTCAACATGGGATGCTTATTCCTCTTAGGCATCTGATCCCACCATTGGTGTTTCCAGGGGTTCGTATTTGCCCTACTCTCAATTCTATATTCTTTAAAGGAGTTATAAAATAAAACATTGATTGAATTATCTTCACCTTTTCATTGTAAGTTTCCGCCCAAGTCCCAACCCTCTACATTTCCTAATCATGTTAAAAATAAAAGAGCCATTTCGTGAATTCAAAAACACTTGTCAACTGACTCAACTCCAAAATGCAGTAGCTTTTAATCAATTTACTAGTTGTGGTGGCCAAGTAGTCAGGATGTCGGATCGTTTCGGGAGAGCTCAGGTTCGGTTATCGATCCCGGTACCTCGAGAAACCTATGACGTTTAACATGGGTTGTTATTGCATTAGAAATGAAAGCCATGATTATAGCCTTAAATATAGAGGTCCAGCGCTGAGTAGGCGTTGGCACGATAAAGAACCCTCACTGCTACGACCTAAGCGTCATTCATTAATCATTTGTGACCTTTCATCTAAAGCTGGTGTTCGAATCTCGCTCGCGTCGATATATGTGGGAAAGTTGCCAGTTTACTTTCGGAAGGTCGGTGGTCTCTTCCCGGGTACATTGTATCGGGGTTCTCTCCTCCACCAATAAAAACTGTACGCCACCAGATAACTGAAAAATTATTGAATGTGGCGGAAAACAACAATCAATCATAAAAGATAAATTCTCGAATGTAACGTAAAACAACAAGCAAAACAACCTACCCGGTACATACTGCCCGACTTTCCAAGGAATACAGAACCATTTTTCTAGATGCTTTTCAACGACACACAAAAAATGTTTAAATATAAATAGAAGTTATGTAAAACTCCTTTCTCTCCATGAAGTACATATACGTTTACCTAAGAAAATGATTAAAAATTACAGTAATATAGGTATTTTCAGTTTATTCTCTTTTTATCTTAGAAAAAAAAATGTCATTGATTTTTTTCGAAGAAATTTCAAACATTGTATGTCTTTAAAAGACATCTAGAAAAATCAGTCTATTTCTCGGTTTAGACAATGTTTAAATGAAAATTCCATTGCATAAAGAAATGGAGTTAAAATAATTGATTGTTGGATATTTTTTTTATTATTCATGAAATGCAGACAAAAATGTTTTGCATAATATATGACACCGACAAATTGTAGAGGATTGGGAACTGGGCTTTTAGTATTGTAGAAGAAATCAAACACTTTCACTTCAGTGAAAATGTTTGAAATGTTGCTGAAAATAACGCAAATCCTTTTATGTGCTCTGTCATATACAGGCGTCTTCCATAAGTGGTTATTTCGTGCTTATTTAAGATGAATGGAAATACTGAGGGTTTTTAACGTTTAAAAGCGAATAATTCGAAGCTCAAAACGCAAATACTTTTCCAAAGCATCTGTGCTGTTAATCTATATGCATCTTTGAGATTCGTTTGAAATTACAATACATGTATCTGTTGTATGTATGTTATAAAGCCTAATCCCTCATACGCGTCAAAACATTTGTATTCAAATATACACCGAGGAAGGTTGACAAGTGGGTGGGTATATATGGCGACTATAACGCCATTGTTACCATGGCAACCATCATTGATATTTTTTTTGAAAAAAGATTACAGCAAACGTAACTGAAAACGTGATTGATTGTTTGTATATTTTTTAACGTCCTTCTCGAGAATCTTTCACCCATATGGAAACGTCACCATTGCCGGTGAAGGGCTGCAAAATTTAGGCCTTTGCTCGGCGCTTTCGGCATTTGAGCAGGGAGGGATACTCATCGTGCCCTTTGACACGGAACCTCAGTTTACGCAGTCTCATACGAAGGACCGCCCCATTTAGTCACCTCTTAAGGCAAGCAAGGGGTACTGAGGACCTATTCTAACCAGGATCCTCACGGGAATAACTGAAAATAACTGAAAACATTAAAATAAAAGAAACAATATGAAACTAAGACTAAATAAAAAAAAAACTTCTCCAGAGATAGTTTTGGTATAACCTGATATAGAAATATGTTGAGATGGTACATTGCAATTATGAATTATAATATCATATAAAGCCATATTTACATGTATGGTCTGATATTTGATAACAACCATATACGCCATCTGAAATACATGTAATATTTGCAATTAAACATAAGCGAGCACGTTTATAGTAAATCCCCGGTTATAATAATGCGGTTTTCACCAGAAAAGAATAACGAATAACCCAGTAAGTATAATGCATTACGCTCTTTAGTAAGTAAAACAAGAATTGGCCACTCTGGCGCTTCGCTACATTAACTGTGTTAAGATGAGGTTACTATGGCAACTGTAGCATCATAGTTACCTTGAAAACCATGCTTGAAAAACATTTTAAAAATTAAACGCAATTTATTGGACCACTAATTTTCATAATGCTTGTGATACCTTTCTTAAGATTTTGGAGAAATAGAAAGAAAACCCGAGATAAAACGAGAGAGAAGTGGAGTTGCTATTCTCTGCTATATATTTTCTTGTTTCAGTGTTGGCAATGAAGATGATTTTTTTCTAAAACTAGGACCTGATTTGAGTAAAAATATAGCCATTCAATGGAGATTATTTTTTTTTTAAATAAGGACCTGATTTGAGTAAAAATATAGCGATTCACACACACACAGAGGTCATATATATATATATATATATATATATATATATATATATATGTGTGTGTGTGTGTGTGTGTGTGTGTGTGTGTGTGTGTGTGGTTCGTTCATTCTGGGGGAAAAGCAAAGACGCTTTAATTTGTTTGTTAGTTAAATTAATCTCGAGTAAGGTAGAAAAAGAAGTTTCCATTCTTCGAAAGGACTCCGGTCTATGAAAGGAAGACATTTTATGACAAGTTCTCCAAGTAAACATGCAATGTCCTTCTACTATTCTTTAAACAGAGAATCCCATGCATTAATTTCTACTTCAGTTTGAGCAAATATTTAATTAAAAACCCTGGTTTTCACTTAAGCTGAAAGCATTAACCAGCATATTACGTGAAAAAAAATCACATTTTAACTGATTTTATTTTGGTAATAATGATCATTGAATTATAGAATAGGTTGAATGAATTTCTGAATAAAGTAAAGACACTCGATAGGCTGGTTAGTGGTTTTGACGTAAATATATCATTATTTATCTTAAATGTTCAAGAATCATTATGTCAGACCTAGTTACAGAGAGCAACATGTCACACGGAACCTGGAGTTTGTCCAATTATGATTCCGCCATATTCGAAAAGAATATTTTTGATTTTCAAACAAACATGCAAGTAGTGTGCGTTTTTACTAGACTAAGATATAACCCCCTCTCTTTCTATATAGATCTCTAATGCTCTTAGTTAAGACTCACGCCTCCATACAAACACATGCTTATAACCTCCCTCCTCCTTCCCCTAAATGTTGGGGTTTAGTTATTTTCAAAATCGTGAACAAATGGTAGTTATAAAAGAATTATGTGCATGCCGATTATTTCAACCAATCTTCAAAATCCCAATGATGATACACGTGATGAAGAATGTACATGGATATCTGACGAATTACGTATAAGAAACGAGCCCTGACTAGCTATTCCCTGACTGACTATTCCTTGACTTACAAGCACGGGAAGAATAACAAATTATCCATATCATTTATGCATGAGTAAACAAATACATGAAAATATGGTAGAGTACTGCATAAAATATGTTGTGGAAGATATATATATATATATATATATATATAGAGAGAGAGAGAGAGAGAGAGAGAGAGAGAGAGAGAGAGAGAGAGAGAGAGAGAGAGAGAGAGAGAATTAAAACGTGAACATGATACAAGAAAATTGTTTAAAATAGATTGCAAGTGTTCTTATATAAAACAAATCCTGTGCGGCACATAAGTGCAAGTCAATCAGCCTATCCCATTCATTTTTACTGGACCTCGCTTTCACTCAATACGTAGTGCTAAAGAGAAACTGTACAAACCATTTTATGGACAGGTCATTCGTCGTTTAGATACACAAAACTGAAAACAATGTAAACACAACCTTGTTAAATTGAACAAATACGGCGCACCGGTGTTCTCACCAACCCTCGTTTTGAAGATTTGTAATGTATATACCAAACGTGTCTTTCATGTTACCGCTCCGATCTGCGTTTAAATTCTTAAAACAAATATTGTCTAATTGCTTAGAGGATAAAACGATTGGAAACGCTGTAAGAATCGACTTGTTCGTTAACGGTCAATTTCTATACATTACCAGCTTCATAGATTGGTACTGCACAGAGAGGCCTTGTATAAACTTTGTATGTATAACTTCATGGTAAATCCAAAAATGTAACACGACGTTTGGCTCAAGGATACGAAGAAATAAAAACAATAAAAACACCATGATATATGTATAAGAATACCCTCAGAACTGAACATGCATAATCTCAATAAAAGTATGAAAGCAACAGTTTGACTGTCAACATAACAGTATATCTCACAATCTGAATGTCAACATAACAGTATTACCTCACAATCTGACAATTAACATAACAGTATTACCTCAAAATCTGACCATTAACATAACAGTATTACCTCACAATCTGACCATTAACATAACAGTATTACCTCAAAATCTGACCATTAACATAACAGTATTACCTCAAAATCTGACCATTAACATAACAGTATTACCTCACAATCTGACTGTCAACATAACATGACTATATAACCGCAAAATAACACAATGCAGTATACAGGTAACAGTATAACCCCAAACATATATATAAGAATATAACCCCGAAATGACATACGGAATATCACAATATAACCCCCAACATACCATAACTTAATATCACAATATATCCCCCAACATACCATAACTTAATATCACATTATATCCCCCAACATACCATAACTTAATATCACAATATATCCCCCAACATACCATAACTTAATATCACAATATATCCCCCAACATACCATAACTTAATATCACAATATATCCCCCAACATACCATAACTTAATATCACAATATAACCCCCAACATACCATAACTTAATATCACAGCATAACCCATAACATAACTTAATATCACAGTATAACCCCAAACATGAAATAACTTAATAACACAACATAACCCCCAGCATAACATAACTTAATATCATGCAAAACCCAAAACATAACTTAATATCACAGTATAACCCCAAACATAACTTAATGTACCAAAAATAACCCCCAGCATAACATAACTTAATATCATGCAAAACCCAAAACATAACTTAATATCACAGTATAACCCCAAACATAACTTAATGTACCAAAAATAACCCCCAACATAACATAACTTAATATCATGCATAACCCATAACATAACTTAATATCACAGTATAACCCAAAACATAACTTAAGATAACTTATTATCACAGTATAACCCAAAACATAACATAAGATAACTTAATATCACAGTATAACCCAAAACATAACATAAGATAACTTAATATCACAGAATAATTACCAAAATAACAAACTACAATATCACAGCATAACCTAAAATATAACATAACTTAATATCACAGCCCCCCCCCCCCCCCCCCCCAAAAGAAAATAACGTAACAGAATATCACAGTATAACCTTCAAAATAAAGTAACAGAATAGCTCAGTATAACCCCCTAAATAACTTAACAGATTGCCACAGTATAAACCAAAGTAACTTAGCAGAATATCACAGTAACTATATAACTTCCAAAATAATTTAACAGAATATCAAAGTATAACGGCCAAACACAATATTACGAAATGTTACATCATAAACTTGCCCGTTGTAAGAGGCGACTAAATGGGGCGGTCCTTCGGATGCGACCTCGAAAACCGAGGCCCCGAGTACAGCAGGTGTGGCACAATAAGAATTCCTCCCTGCTCAATGGCCGTAAGCGCCGAGCATTGGCTTTAATTTTGCAGCCTTTCACCAGCAATAGTGACGTCTCCATATGAGTGAATAATTCTCGAGCGGGACGTTAAACAATATATAACCAACCAACAGTTGATTGTTTGTATACTGTTTTACGTCCCGCTTGAGAATTTTTCGCTGGTATGGAGACGTCACCATTGCCAGCGAAGAGCTGCAAAATTTAGGCCTATGCTCGGCGCTCAGGGCCTTTGAGCAGGGAGGGATCTTTATCGTGCTACACCTACTGTGACGGGGGCCTCGGTTTTTGCGGTCTCATCCGAAGGACCGCCCATTTCATCGCCTCTTACAACAAGCAAGGGGTACTAAGGACCTATTCTAACCCGGGTCCCCACGTATAACCTCAAAACTACATAGTGAACCCGAAATGATATAGCAAAATATTAAAGATTAAACATTCTTTTTAAAGAATTTATTGATGTGTAACTCTTGACTCAATCTGAAGAACGACATGTAAGTTTGTGAGTAAAATATCAAGAGTTTACATGTCGATGAATTGTTTAGTTCTATAATAATTCCAGTTCAAAATATTTTTTTTCGTATTGGGGGTCTCTTTATTTTCAAATTTCAAACATAAGAATACATTGTCTGAAAATATAATCCATAATTGCAGAAACGTTTGTGAAATTTAATAAGCAAACATTAGCCTGGATATATTCAATAAACACAGGGTATGACCTTCACATTACATCTACATAAAGTGAAAGTAACAGACAAACGAGCTTCGACTCCTGTCAGGGTGCTATTCTCATTCTGATATTTGACGAATATGGTTGCTAGTAATTAACTGGATAGTGGAGATTGGTGCATTTCTTATTGTGGCGACAGCGTTATCGTAACGGTAGATCACAGAAGAGCCAAGGTAAACGAAGTTTATCCAAGTGTAAACGTTTGTGCAGCTAGCTTATCAACCAATCAGAGGGCTTGATTATTGAATTATTGAATAGGTGTATTAGATTAGATTTATGACAGTATAACCACCAAAATAACGTAATTGAGTATGACGTAATAAACCACAAAACAGCATAACGGAATGACTAGATAATCAAAAATAATCGTACAAAATATGACAGTATAACCTAAAATAAATGATTAAAAATATAAATAAATAAATAACACAACATAACATAACATAATGAATTATGATATTATGACGTTAACTGTAAACTAATGTAACTCCAAATGACATTGTTAACACGACAGTATTCCACCAGAAATTTAAAATAAAATCGGGCATGGCATTACAAAAATGGGAACTGAAATATTTTGCAGGGAAACATACGACTTATCAGTGCGAATTTCATGGGTGCAAAAGGCACAGTTAAACTTTTGATATAGAAAATACACATCGAATACAAATTTAGTTATGTCATTGAAAAGAAAAAACTCATTTTTCATCGTTAGTTGCCAAGTACTTCGGTACTAGCATGAATTACGGATAAAATTTGCTGTCATAAAAATTAAGAAATTCATTTCAAAATTAAAGATTATTTCCTTCATGCATAGCTCTGATCCTTTGCCGGATTTGGCTCCATTATTTGGTATTTTTGGTTCTTTCGGCTCTTCCAAGTTTGTGCTAATTTTGGCTTTCCAACATTTTTGACTTGAGCATCACTGAAGAGACATTATTTGTCGAAATGAGCATCCGGTGCATCAAAATTGGTATGAATGTAATGAATTAATTTGGAATGAAAAAAAATGCTTTGTTTTTAAATTTGTCATTGATTCTTGTGTGCGGGATGCAGTTTCAACTAGCTGTACTTGGCAATTTCTTGAATTTCGCGCCTAAAAATCTGCTTTTATGTTTCCCAGCAAGTTTTATGTACATAACATCACTCTTCGTGCACTAAGTATGCATTAGATTGTTAAAATATTGACTTTACATTCGAAATTCTAATGGAATATCCTTCTCCAGAAGCGGGACTAATATTTGCGATCAAGGAATCGTCACTTCAGCCAAATGATACAAGCTCTGTATTGACAGAGATTAAATATTGACTCAACCTCCTATATGACGCTAAAAGTGTCTGTTAGAGGCTTGAAAATTGAAGATTCTAGCACCTGGTTACACAAAGAGAGCGTTACACGATACCCTGTTAGATAAATAGGTAAACTTCAAGCATTCCTGTGGTACTATGTCACAAATCCTGTTACATAATGAACCTTACTCATTAATTACACATACGGTGTCCATCTGTTTGTCTGTCATTTGAATGAAATTCTGATAACTGAAGACAAAACAAAAAGCACTCTATATAGAATTCAATTCACATAATGTGCTTATAAAATTCATCATTAATATCAGATGAACAGGCACAGCTTAAGTAGTTTATTTATATTATATCATTGAAATTTAAAAGATCAATTAGTAGTTTCATAACTAATGATATCATTCCATCATTCCAACATTAAAAAAATTTACATATGATTAGATTTCTACAGTAAAGTTGTAGTATTGATGGATATGATCACACACACACACACACACACACACACACACACACACACACATATATATATATATATATATATATATATATATATATATATATCTGTTTGTCATTATATTGACAGAAACTTTGCGTCTTATATTGATCGAAATAAAAAATCGTAACAGTTTTGGTTTTCATAAGCAAACTTGTCAACACTGACCCCAAAGTTTGAACTGTCTCGGTAAATAATTGCAATTTGTCAGGAATTACACTTCTTCGGTATTTGTAAATAAAAGTAAGCAATGTATTGACTCGTTATTATGTTTTTTATTTATTTTGCTTTCTGAAAGCAAACTGAAATTTCAGGTTGGCAAACAATTATCACATTACCTAATTTCCCACTGGTCAGGAAATGAGTATTATTCGTATTACAATAACTCGATAATGCTCTAATTTTGATCAATTCCTTTCTTTAGAATGTGATTAAAATGTTCACAATAGATTGCTGAAATAAGAGTAATTTGCATTTAAGATTTATATTTTCAGAGAGAAAGGCAAATTTAAATATTTATTTTTCAAACGTAAAGAAGATCCCGAATCTTTTGGTGACGTATTTACTTATGCTCTGATTAAAGACCAATATGTTAACGTCCGCCATCTTTTAACAAAAGTATCACTTGTTCACTGTAACAAAAGCCAAAAGATTTGAAAACTGTGTATACTTTTCACAGGTTGATCATTGTTGGTTTTTGTGTGTATATTAGTTTTGATTGAATATTCCCCCAATCATGTTTGTGTTCCTTTTGAAATAAATTGTTGAAGTTTCAAATTATCGGAGTTTGTTATTTTTGAAATAAATCTTTGATGACTTTGTTTGGGGCTTGGCAACAAGTGGGAATTTTTAAATATGCGTTATTCGGTACCTTAGATCTAGATTGTGTACAAATATTAAAGGTAATACCATGATTCAACAAAATATGAAAAAATAAATAAATAAATACTCACTTTATTCTTGTTTTATGTGAAATTTATTGAGTAATAGTGACTATTAGATAAAACCCTTTGCACAAAAAATTACATATATTATTATTTGAAGACACCTTTATGTATTTACTGATTATTTAAAGAAAAGGACGTTCTGTATGTGGGATTAATGTTTGAAAAAAAGCTTGAAAAGTAATTTATGCATTTACCATTTTGCAGTTTCGCATATATATATATATATATATATATATATATATATATATATATATATATATATATAGAGAGAGAGAGAGAGAGAGAGAGAGAGAGATTTGGCAGATCAAAATTAACAGTACACAAATTTCTTGTACATTCTAAATTCTGTGCATAAATCCGTATTTTACATCTTTCTCCATGTCATGATGCATCAGCTCTGGAAATTGTGACAGTAATCAAGTGGCCTGAAGATGCAAAACTATAACAGACATGTAATTATCCACATTGCAGGATCTAGAAAAGGTATTCCTACACAAAACTATAACAGACATGTAATTATCCACACTGCAGGATCTAGAAAAGGTATTCCTACACAAAACTATAACAGACATGTAATTATCCACACTGCAGGATCTAGAAAAGGTATTCCTACACAAAACTATAACAGACATGTAATTATCCACACTGCAGGATCTAGAAAAGGTATTCCTACACAAAACTATAACAGACATGTAATTATCCAAACTGCAGGATCTAGAAAAGGTATTCCTACACAAAACTATAACAGACATGTAATTATCCACACTGCAGGATCTAGAAAAGGTATTCCTACACAAAACTATAACAGACATGTAATTATCCACACTGCAGGATCTAGAAAAGGTATTCCTACACAAAACTATAACAGACATGTAATTATCCACACTGCAGGATCTAGAAAAGGTATTCCTACACAAAACTATAACAGACATGTAATTATCCACACTGCAGGATCTAGAAAAGGTATTCCTACACAAAACTATAACAGACATGTAATTATCCAAACTGCAGGATCTAGAAAAGGTATTCCTACACAAAACTATAACAGACATGTAATTATCCACACTGCAGGATCTAGAAAAGGTATTCCTACACAAAACTATAACAGACATGTAATTATCCACACTGCAGGATCTAGAAAAGGTATTCCTACACAAAACTATAACAGACATGTAATTATCCACACTGCAGGATCTAGAAAAGGTATTCCTACACAAAACTATAACAGACATGTAATTATCCACACTGCAGGATCTAGAAAAGGTATTCCTACACAAAACTATAACAGACATGTAATTATCCAAACTGCAGGATCTAGAAAAGGTATTCCTACACAAAACTATAACAGACATGTAATTATCCACACTGCAGGATCTAGAAAAGGTATTCCTACACAAAACTATAACAGACATGTAATTATCCACACTGCAGGATCTAGAAAAGGTATTCCTACACAAAACTATAACAGACATGTAATTATCCACACTGCAGGATCTAGAAAAGGTATTCCTACACAAAAATCAAATGTTTCAAAGGAATGTTTTGAAACTGACTAACGTCAATTTGTACAGTGTGATTTAAATGATATTGTTGATACTGAAAATCATCATATTTTTAACGTATTACAATAATTTATTCTTCTAAATAAATGATCTAGCACATAGCCTACTCAAAACAATAGGACAACAATCAACGAATATTCACACTCTGTGAACTGTTGTTTGTTGCATACACATGTAACTGGATTTTTTTATATTTATAAAAGTTCATATGTATCATATGTAATATAGTATTTACTATAATTGTGACATATTGTACATAATGTTGAAATATCAACCAAAATAATATTGTAATATAGTACAAGTATATATTATAATTGTGACATATTGTACATAATGTTGAAATATTAACCAAAATAATTTTTTAATATAGTATATACTAAAATTGTCACATATTGAATATTAACCAAAATAATATTGTATACACATTGCAAGTTGTTAATAATCTCAATTTAGAACTATTGCATTATGTCATGCTATATTTTTGAATTATCTTCTGGTATTAATAATTTCCATTTCCCGTTAATATGGTCCCATTCACATTTCATATTCTGCCAGCATCACATATAATTTTAATCTACATATTTTAGTAATGAAGTTAAATGTGTATACCTCTCTTAACTATCAAGTGTTATGTAAGTACTCTATTTGTACTTTATAGCCATCAATTTACACCTTAAGAATGAATGAATATTGTTTAAACCAAGTTATGAGGCGGATAGACGGATTTCTATTTATTGATAATACTGCTTTTTTAAAAAGCATTTTTCCCCTAATGGTTCTAGTATACAACGACAGACTGGTGGATTTTTCTGAAAATAAATTTTCAAATAACGGGTGATTCTAAATAGAGATTCAGGGAAACTAAGAAAATGTATTATTAATGATAATAATAATGTATCAACTATCAATTACAACATAATCCCCAATAACGACATTGTTGATATCATACTAAATTACACAGACACAATAAGCAATGTAACTGATCGATCAACGTTTAAATTTTGACGTTTACGTGAAATTGATACTTCAAGAATTCGTTTCCCTGTTACTTCAAATTCAAAACAATGCAAAACTTGTTTTTTTATCAATTTTCCGTTGAAAAATAATGTAACAAATATAGTCTTTTGTGTCGGCACAATCTATAGATATGGGTACATCATGAGTTTTGGGTCGACACAATCTATAGATATGGTACCTCATGAGTTTTGGGTCGGTACGGCCTATAGATATGTGTACCTCATGGGTTTCGGGTCGGCACAATTTATAGATACATGAGTTTATTTCTCATTTCTCTATTGGTTCTAAAAAAAATTACAATAAAACAAAAAATGTTTTTCATCCTCTGTGAATCCATTATTACACAGTGTATAAAAACGTTCTTGTGGAGGTTCATTTAGGTAACGACCGGATTCAATACGGAGGAGAGGGGTTCCAACTTTTATTGTTTGTTCAGGTTCAAGTTGAAAATTATGTTTGAAGGTGATATATTTTCGCAATTTAGGTAAAGACCAAATGTTTTGTTTCCAATGTTCACAAACTTTCAATAATTTCCCTTTCACTTGATTTTTTTTCCACAAATACGTACAAGTTATACAGTGTAGATATGTCTGCATGGTTTTTTTCTGGGATTGAAATATCTATGAATTGATCTCATTTAGAGGTTTCATTTGCTTAGCAAAAAGTATTAATTGTATAAGTTTTTTGCATTAATATGTACTTTGATACTTTTTTACGCATGCACAATTATTGAATAAATAATCATTTTATAGCTAATTGTATTATCTCTATTTATGCGAGTTCTATTTTTAAACAGCGAAGACAAAGACCACGTGCTGTACAATATGTCACCATCGGTTTATTTACAAACCAATGACAGCATGTGATAGAATGAAAGGATTGACATATTGATTATGTGTTCATTAAACATTTGGCAGTATGTATTAAGATATAGATTTTTACTCAGTTCACAAGCATATGTACAACACAAAATATTCCATGATCCCGTGTTACAATATCTGTCATCCCGTGTTACAATATCTATCAGCCCGTGTTACAATATCTGTCATACCGTGTTACAATATGTATCACCCTTGTTACAATATCTATCAGCCCGTGTTACAATATCTACCAACCCGTTTACAATATCTGTCATCCTGTGTTGCAATATCTATCAGTCCGTGTTACAATATCTATCAGCCCGTGTTACAATATCTGTCATCCCGTGTTACAATATCTATCAGCCCGTGTTTCAATATCTGTCATCCCGTGTTACAGTGTCTACCAGCCCGTGCAACTTATTTATTTGCATCGCAATCTGAAAACACGACGTGAAGCATTACATTAAGTATACAAAATTTGTACATGTAGATGGTTCCTTGTTTGTTGGCTCACGGTGGGCGTGACCGGTCGACAGGGGATGCTTACTCCTCCTGGGCACCTGATCCCACCTCTGGTATGTCCAGGGGTCCATGTTTGTACACCTCTCTGATTTGTTTTTTCTACAGGAATTACGAGATTGAGTACTGTTCGTTATCTTAGCCTTTTCTAAATGTTGAGCGTTTGGCAAAGGAGCAATCAATCTCTGTTTTACGTCTTAGGTTTGATGTGGTCATGGTACGAGCGTGGCTCAAACTTGCGAGCTCCCGGTTGCGAAGCGAAGTAACACCTTTTTTAATTTCTTGAGTTTCTCGGGAAGCAATTCTTGAATATTATTGGATAGGTAGGTTGGTTAGTTGTTTTACGTCTCGTCGAGAATTTTTCACTCATACTGAGACATCACCAGTTCTAGGTGAAGTATCACAAATTTAGACGTATACTTAACGCTCAGGGTCGTAGCAGTGAGCGTTCTTTAACGTACCAACGCCTACCGCGACACGGGACCTCCGTTTTTAAGGTCATATCCGAAGACCCGTGATTCTCACTTTCAAATGTCAAGCGTTTCTCGAAGGAGCAATCACTGCCTATGTTTACGTCTTAGGTTTGACGCGGCCATGACGGAGTTACGGAGCGAACGCTGTAACCATTGAGCTACCGCAACTGGTTACTGGGTGGGTGAAATAGAAAAAAAAAGTTGTCATTTAAAATTTAAAAAATAAATCATTCAGAACGACACTTCTATAATACTGTTATGCACCAGAATTAATATTTTAAACACGTCGATCATGCAGCGTTATGGGTATAATTTTACGGAGTCTAAGTTTCCTCCTATATAATATCAGTGCGCCGGCTTCGTAGTGGAACTCTATTTGATACTGAAGTTTCCATGTGTATATTTTCTAAAAGTATCATATATCACATACTGTTCTATCCTGGTCATCATCCTCGTGCACAATTTATTTCGAATATTAATATTTTAAGCATGATACAGCAAATTTCTTCGTTAGTTTTACTTTGAAAATTATAAACGTCATCGGCTGTCGTAAGCTTTGTAAAGTGATCTTTTCCAAGGGTGGACAACTAAGGTATGACTCATGTTAGGTGGATGAAGTTAACACAAATGCTCTCGGCAGGAGGGTTTTCTTTGGATTGTAATTATTCCAGATTCCCCTCTAGCTTCTCAGTTTGGGTTAAACAGTACGGGGACTTCTCACGAGGGTGTTTTATAATTACTTTTCTTGTTTACTTTAGAAAACAAGAAACGGTAGAAAAGGATATTGTGTCGAGGGGTACACTTTTTATATTCCGCGATCCAATTTATTTTCGTGGGTTATTTGTGGACCCTGCTTGTAATTATATTTTCCGACACGCCCTCTCTCAGTGATCGTGAAGTACAGGATGACTCGCACCTGCATGTGACTGTCCGGTAATATGTTTTGGATTTATTTATACATGTAAGTTTAGGAATAGCTATCTTTGTTCTGACGAAGAAAATTCCAATTTAATGAAAAAATTCATTTGAGGAAAAAAAAAAGTATAGCTCCGAGATTGACATTAGGGTGCATTACTGTTCTCGGAGTGACATCCCGCGACCCTCTCGTTAGAGTAAAAGAAGAACTTGGTAATGCACTCCAGTTCATCACCAATGGCAAAACCAAGTCGATACCGTATTGTACAGCACGTTCAGAGTTCAGAGTAGACAATGGTTATATCCCACAGTCGCATTTCATTGGAGTATTTCTAAAGTAGGCCTTTCTTCCGGAGCTCGTTATTCGGTCTCTGCCGCCAGTCTGTTCTTTATTCGACGAACAAACCCGATAATGCCACAATTGAACGAGCCTTGGGTTTGAATGGAAACGTCCTCTATACACCAGTCCCAATACATACTATAGCTTTTGATGAGCATGGGTCGTTATAATGGCTCTTTCATTTCTAATGAAAAGCTAAATCCTTTTTCAAATCTTCCGATCGAATCGTGGTTTCTATTGACTTTATTTCTGTTCTTTTTCATCTAAATCCTTGCTCTTTCCATTTAGTTGGTTATTCTGTTTCGGAAAGGTCGTACACATTCTTTCTTTCTTATGGTTTGGAACTTTTTTTCTCTCATTCCATTCTGAGTATATTGGAGACACTTAGTATAAGGGAAATGTGTTGTTGGTGGATTGTGAGAGGTTTGCGATTGACGTGGATTTCAAACGGGTAAAGTCGTGTTGAATGAGTCAGTTATGATAATTTGAGTTTCATTTATACTACATACAGTGTACAGGTATTTTATGAATATATCGCTAAGAACGTCATAAATGATTTTTATTTTCTTTCTTTTTTTTCTGTAACGGTTGTCATTCTTGTAGCAGAGTTTTCATTCGGTAATTTATCATAAAAAGGACACTAAGCTTGTGTGTAAAGCTACATCTATTAATATACCATGGAAATTGAACCCAGTCATAATTTGGGTGATAAGTCATGTTTCCGCAGAAAATAAATTTGCGAGGTCAAGTTTGTCCATATACGGTGTCGTTTATCAAATCAGAATGCCCCCTAGACGCACGAAATAGTTCTCTCCAGTTGACACTGTGTTAGGTGATAAATATTATGACTACCAAAAACATCTATCTCCAAAGTGTTGTATTTCTTAAATATATATTCCTTTCTGATTAACTCCAAAATCGATTGTGTTAAGCAGTTACTCAATATAAAATTTATTGTCAACATTTTCAGATTGACCATGGCCCTTTGTAAACGGTTGATATTTGATGAACTTTTCTCTAACAGTGTTGTGGGATTAACTTACCGAATTTGTGACTGGGGAAAGAAAAAAAAATCATTGGTACTTTGAACTTGTACATGGTTACGATAGATATTTTTTCATTATATTTTGCATTGTCGCCAAACATTGCTTGTTCAATTGCACAATTGAGGTATCTTTTCTCTGTGAAAAATGACTTCTACTTGAGTGATATTTTTACTCTTCGATATGACAGAAAGCCTTCAGAACCTTTATTGCGGACTGCCGTTCTTGAAAATCAGAACCATTGCTAACAAAGAAATGAATACGCGATGAGGAAAAAGAAAGAAACAAACTTGGCTTGGCAACAAAAGATGAAGTTTGGTTATTAACGGATGATGTAAACAAACTCGGTTAACCCACCGATATGACAAGATTTGCTGCGAGAAATCTGTCGAGCCTAATTTGATATTTTGTGTTCATTTTTTATTGTATTCACTGGTATTGCCTCCCATCTTTTTGGTCAGAAATGGAGATCGTTTGTAAATGTCGTTTTCAATTTTCTGTATTGAATATTAGAATGTTCAGTTATTCATAATATTTATCAAGGTATAATGCATTAAGTGCATTCCTCCTAGCAAAAAAATATGAATAGCTATTTCTTCTAAAAATCAATGTCAAAACTCAGCTAAAGTCCAACCAACTGCAGTTTGGGGTATATGTTTATATTGTTAAATAAACAATGTGTCGGGAGTCCCTCGGTTTACCTTCATATTACAATGAACAGAATGTCGATGAATTCGAATCTTCAGATTATATACCAGTATTGTATCATATTCATTTGTATATTTCTTGATCACGAGCCACAGATGAACAAGTTGTAGTGTATTTACCTAACCTTATTAACACTTTGTCGCACAATTATTTAAACATCCCAATTTAAAGAACTCGAAATATTATCTTTTATGTTTATTTTTAGGATTAGCTGTGGTTATTTTTCACATAGTCTAAACATTGCCTCAGTCCCTTTTCAAATTCATTTCACTTTTTTTCAGAAACCAACATTTGTTCCGGTCATTAAAGATGGGATTGTTTTTTCTCGAAATCAATGAAGTTTCTATTTTTAAGTGGTTTTTTTAAAGGGGGAGGGACGTTAGTTCTGTATTTCATATTTCAAACAACTCTGAAAATTATTATTTTAATTTTTCATTTTTCTCTTTCAAAAATACAATTTTTCCTTTATCATCATATCATTCAAATATCTATATATCACAATTTCATTCTATCACAATTGAGCAGCTAAGTCGTTTTATGTTTATAAAGTTTCATGAAAGAGCCACGCCATCCTTCAAAGAAGAAACAAAATGGAATCCACGCAGGAAGTGCTTATTTCATTTAAAGTCTAAACGTCTGCTCATTATTTTCGCATAAACCCAGTAAAACATAGAATATTTGACATGTTACTGAATTTGAAAAACGATTAAGCTGATTTAAAATGGTTGGTCTCTGGCAATTTTTCTCCGATTTCTTCTCAAGTGACCCCTCTTCCCGGGTAAATTTTGGCATTCTTCGTGATCCGCCGAGCATTGCTATGGAGATACCGTTGGTTGACCCTTTATTGAAGATCTGCAGTCACCTAGGTCATCTAAAAATCTGACAGTGATTGCAATTTTATTTTTCTGTCTTTCTCCTAAATCTTGGAAGTTGAAACTAATTGGAAATGTTATGGCAGTTTTTGTACTAGGGTTTAACTTTTTATGTTTTATACGCACATTGCTTGTGGCTATTTTGAAAAGGTTATCTTTTATCTATTTCACTGAAGTGTTGATAATTTTGCAGAACTAATGTCCAAATGTCTTGATAACTTTTTAAAAGAAAAATCTATACTATTTGATAAAAGAAAATACTAGTACAACTTTTGTCTGAAATGGATAGCTAATTCAATACATATTCCTCAGAACAAATAGTCCATGTAGTCATTACTAATACTTGATGTTTAATTTTATACCTAATAAACAATATATAACGTATATTACTGTTCTTAATTTTAATTTGTTTTATTTCCAAAGTCACTTTTATAAAACAAGACACAGACCTAGAAAAGATTGGTAATGTAAAACAGTATGTTTCATTGGAAACAAGTCATGCATAGTTTTCAAGATAGATTTGATAGAAATCATCTTTGTTCAAACTACACTTAATGCAGCCTCACCACCCCTTTATAGACTCTCTCATTTATAATCTATGTATCAGTATTTTAGTATTCATTTTTAAAAAAAATATATTGTACGTATTCTGGCAGTCGTAATTTCATGAATTGCTGCGGTCCATTTTTTGGTATCATTTGCGACAGTTGGATATCAAATATTGAAAGGTCACAAGAATTGTCATACTGCCTCACTCATCATGAAATATATAGACAATAAACATATGATATTTCCAAACTGATATTTTTTTGTCTCCGAGTTTATTTCTAGAGGGTGATTTAATCTTGTTGATTGTAATGTCAATTCATATAATGATTTGCTTATACTTGCCAGTCCAAAATAAAATGACATTGTATGTTATATATGTATATCCAAAGTTAAGAATCTTGTAAATATCATTTGATGACCTCCCATGATAGTTCAGCAGTTACATTGTATATAATGTACATAAAAATAAAAGTTACACAGTTTTAAGTCGTCATTTTATCTGTTCATTTCTATAACTTTCATAATGATGATGTATTTTTTTTTTTAATCAAATTACATATTTGATATAATTGAATTTTCCGAGGATTCTTGTTCAGACAGCTTCCTGTTTTAAACTCTGGAACATACTGAATTACATGATGTGAGATTATTCTCCTTCAGAGACATATTACAGCCGCAAATCTATGAAATCAATTATTGGTTACACAACACTAAAAACGTCTATAAATGCCAATCGTTGAAATATGTTTGGAATCAACGGCGAAGCTGACACTTTCTTATATGTGGTGGTGCGAAAAGAAACAATTCTCCCTGTTAACTCCGTGGGAAGGACAGGACACCTAGAGACAAAGAAAATTTTATTTGTTTCACGTTTTCAATTTTCTAGCTCCGTATTCAATGTCCCACAAAAGTGTCAAAAACGGACGTAAGTAAAAGATATTTCGGTACTAAAATACCGTCGTTGATTACATACAGTCGATTGTTATTAAATGGAGTTCCCGGTATGGTAAACCTCGGTGTTGTCAGAACTACCAGGTTGTATCATGGAGTTGATTTAATTACTTTTCTTCGACAACATCACTACACTGGACGTGTACTGTATGTATGTTATTCATGTACTGTAAACTCACTGTACAATATATACATTTACATTCGTGAACATTAATTTATCTTCAAACTCAAAGTTGTGCATTGTATATTAACTCACTCTATATAATATTTTACAGTAAATGTGCATTAACTCACTCTATACAGATATTTTCCAGTAAATGTATGACAACTCACTCTATACAGATATTTTCCAGTAAATGTATGACAACTCACTCTATAGAGATATTTTACAGTAATTATATATTAACTCACTCTATATAATATTTTACAGTAAATGTATGACAACTCACTCTATACAGATATTTTACAGTAATTATATATTAACTCACTCTATATAAAATTTTACAGTAAATGTATGACAACTCACTCTATACAGATATTTTACAGTGATTATATATTAACTCACTCTATATAATATTTTACAGTAAATGAATGACAACTCACTCTATACAGATATTTTACAGTAATTATATATTAACTCACTCTATATAATATTTTACAGTAAATGTATGACAACTCACTCTATACAGATATTTTACAGTGATTATATATTAACTCACTCTATATAATATTTTACAGTAAATGTATATATTTTATTTTTGTCTCTTATTAAAGTGATTACACTAAAGAGTTATAGTAAATAATTTGACTTTTGTACAACGTCCGTGATGGAATAATTACAATTATCGATATCCATACACAATATACACAGACGGCTCTCGCCATTGATTGGTAACCGAAGCCACACGATAATCCGGGCAATTGATTTCTACGCCCAGCAACATTCCTCGCTCAATGGGAATCATCCGCACGTCTATAATACAGAGACTGCATATCTGTAGATATACTGAGTGGTGTTTATAAAGTAGTGAAAATGAAAGGTATTAAAGCACGCGTTCAATTGTTTGTTGTTATAAGATCATTTTTTCCAATGAATAAATATTTATCATAGTATGAGTACGAAATTCTGAATAATAACAGTTTAGACATAAATATGCACGTATCAATGCATATGTACACTTTTATCAAATCTATCTTCGTTCCACTCTAAAATAACCATGTTGATTTTTATTATTTTTAAAATAAATATATTATTTTTCTTTATGTCGTTTCATATCCGAAATCTATTTGACCGATAGATGTCGTTTTATTCCTGTATCATTTTCTAAAATGACACATGATGAAAAAGTCGCAGTTAATATTATACACTAAAATCATGAACTGGTTTATTCTGCTTAGCCAATCTAATTGTAAATTGATAAAAATACTACTGAATACAACAGTGGAATTCGATGGTTCTTTATAATATAGATACTTCTTGAAATCCCTTCTTTAAACAAGCACTCAAATGCGACTAGACACTCTACACTATTTACCACATGTAGTCATATAAAGCTATTATCATACTGTACAATGTTACAAATGATTTAAACATACAATAGACACATATAACTTGTGTTTTCTTTAATACAAAAACACTAAAATTCATTATTCATTGCTGCAGAAGGTTAATATGTGTTATATATATATATATATATATATATATATATATATATATATACATATTACTAGCGTATATGCAGATTCACGACTGGTCTTCTGTCAACTGCTCTTCTGAAGGTTTTCGTTCTATCTAATGTTGAGAAAGTATGCATTTCTCAAGTTTAGAATGTACCTGGTATAGTTTAGAATGTGCCCGGTATTGTATAATGAAAATTGTACCAAATCCTAATTAATACCTTGAAGTTTTATACTTGGCTTCCGTCACAGGGTCTTAAGAAGAACTACTGTTTTTTTGTGTAACCAATGGAACTGTAGTAGAATAAAAATAATCACTCAATGTCAAAATTGTTGAACAATACCCCCATAGTATCGAGATATTGTAGACATATGAAAACGAAGCTCGAAAGGCAAGATTTTTATTTTTCAATAAAAATCTCGAGACCAAAAGGGTTATTCTCCAAAAAAATTCCTCCTAGGCGTTCATTTTTCCTATGAATTTTACACTTTATATTTGCAATTGAATATACATGCTTTGTTTTTGTTGTTTTTAGAAAGAAAAAAAACATCTTGTATGATCTCGATATTATATTAGGACTAAAGCTTTTGAAAGAAGTGTTCTAATATGGTAAATGCAAAACAATATACAATAAAACCACTATTACTGTAAAACATTAGTAATACTGATGTTTCCGAGACTTTCAAGATAAATCTCTGATCATTTCTAGAATCCATTACTCAGATTTGGATGATGTTTTTGTCAGTTCTTGGCCATCAACCGCGCAAGAGTTCGTTATCAACACTCTATTCTACTTCTGCACATGAAAGAACTGCTAATGAACAGTGACAAATATGGTGTGTGGTTCTGACAGCGAACAAAAGCCTTTACCCAGCAGTTACATAACCCGCTTTTCAACGAAATCGTTATTTTATTAACAAATAATACACTAGATAATGAAGATTGTTAATAAAATCACTATTAACTCATTGGTTACAGTATTCCAGTGCTAATTGAATTTAGACTTCCGTCTCTACTGTAAATAAGTATGGAGACAATGAACCTTTGCATTCAACTGTAAAATTAAGTTATTGCATGTTTCCATGCAACTATTTTCTACTGATTTTTAATCTAAAGTATAAAATCATTTCTAACAAATTAAATTGTCATATACATATTTTGAATTCCTTAATTCTAAATTAGTAAAGGACGCAATCATTACATTACGATATAATTTTGATATCCATGAAGCATATCCATTGAATATTATTCTCAACAAATCAAAATATTGATTTCAAATAAAGTATTTCTTTTAAAAAAAGGGATGTTTCATTTGACACAAGTATCTACAACAAAATCCACTGTGTTCTTAGGAATTATTCAAGATAACTTTTTAATATATAGCGGTTTGTGAAATCCTGCAGATCTATGCCATTAACACAAAGACCGTTGGAGTAGGTTGGAACTCCAGACCTAACCTTTCTGGATTATCTCTAGTACCATTTCGACGACATTACGTTTTTATTTGGAAAATAAGCGAATGTCGAAAGGCAAAATATTTATCAATGAGTCACAAATTCGAACGATGAAAACAAGGGGAGGGGGTGATAATTTTTTGTGGGTTCATATTTAAATTCATTTAGTCACTTAAATCATTAAAAAAAAATTTTTTAAAATACAGACGTATACAAAGTTCAAAGCTCACAAAAGCAAACTAAACCAAATATTTTTATTATGAACATACACAGTTTCTAAGTCGTGTAGCAGAAATGATATATACATTAAACTGCTATATTTCAATATATTTAGTTCAAAACGATATACACCATTCAAAACGTCTTTTCACATAGATATACAACATTTACTTTCAAGTAAACAGTGGTATTTTTCGCCACTTTGGATACTTTACAAACATGAAAAACGGGGTTCTTTGATTTCAAGGAATATTGTTCCACTGAAAGAATATTGTTATAACTAGTACAAGATGAACGGTACCTACCTACCGACTTTAAGGAGAACCAAACGATGCAAGTAAGGATCTATTTTGAGATCAATGTATACTACAAAGCGAATTAAATCTTGATTTCCGAATGATGATCACATCACTACAAATACATGCAATTATGATACAGCTGGTCTTTTAAGTTGGTCTTTTTATTCAAGCATTTAATGCAAAACATTTTTAATACATTTAAAACTTCAAGAAGGTTACTTCTATAACGTACAATATCTTGTCTAAGAGTACACGTCACATTTTCCCTTGCCAAGGGTTTTCGGTCCACTCCACTTCCCACAGAGTAATCCGTTACTTCAATGGTTGATGATTATGTAGTTGCAAGGAGCGTAACTCTCGAAAATCACTAGTTGGCTACTTCCGAGTGCAACGTTTTTACCATGAGACCTGCCAGGGTTTGTGGGGAGCGGGAGCGGAGTGGACCGAAAACCCTTGGCTAGCGAAGATGACGTAACAGGGAATGTACACATACTGTACAATATTTCTCCAGAGAGTAAAACTAAAACGGGACTGTACACCTACAACATCTCACCAGAGAGTAGACGCAAGACGTGGCCGTAAACATACAATATCTCATCAGAGAGGACTGTATACATACAACATCTCATTAGAGAGTACACCTAAATGGGACTGTACAATACAATATCATATCATAAGACGGTACTGCACGCATAAAACATATATACAATAACTTATCAGAAAGTACACCTAAAACGGCACTGTACACTTACAATATCTTATCAGAGAGTGTATGAAAGACATGGCAGTACAAATGCAATATCTCATCAGAGAGTAAACGTAAAATGTGGCCGTACACATGCAATATCTCATCAGATAGTACATGTAAGACATGACCATACACACACAATATCTCATTAGATACTATACATATACATGCTATATTTCATCTGAGAGTACACTTAGGAGGGGCTATACACCTACAATATCTCATCAAAGAATACTCGTGACCGTACACATACAATATCTCATCAAAGAGTAGACATGGCCGTACACATACAATATCTCATCAAAGAGTACACGTGTCCGTACACATACAATATCCCATCAAAGAGTACACGTGTCCGTACACATACAATATCTCATCAGAGAGTAGACATGGCCGTACACATACAATATCTCATCAAAGAGTACACGTGACCGTTCACATACAATATCTCATCAAAGAGTACACGTGTCCGTACACATACAATATCTCATCAGAGAATAGGCATTTCCGTACATATGCAATATCTCATCAGAGAGTTCACGTAAGAGGGACTGTACACATGCAATAACTCACCAGGGAGTACACGTATGGCTGTACGCATACAATATCTCACCAGAGAGTACAGAGAAGTCTGTCTGACTGAACGGATCTACTAAGATTGCCATTGGGCTATGCATATAGATGAGAGATGATTGCAATGAAGAAAACCTCTTGAAGATAATCAAGAGGAAATAGGAATAATTTCTCTCTCTTCTTGATCCAAATTACATAAGCAAGAAGGATGGGTAGCATTAAGTAAAGAAAGAAACAACGAACTATGAGTGTTTCATATATCAATGAAAAATCTTCAGAGAATTTAGCAAATGAAACAGCATATGGATAACTTTTGCTTTCAACAATTAAGGTAGCTTCACCCTCGTGTGACATCGCACTAAATATTATGGGTTGACAGTAGAAAAAACTGTATTAATTTCCACTTACTATAGTTCATTTAATCAATAAACTAATGAAAACGTTGATATTGCCATCTTTTTATGCTGGACAAACAGAAACAAAAGTATACATCAAGATAAGAAAATTGCTCATTTTCGTTTAAAAGCATGACAAAAGTACATAAAAGCTGGTTAAAATGACAAAAGTTTTATAATAGACATACGATAGGGGAAAATACCAGAATAGTGGTTATTGCCCTTGACAAAATTTTTTTAAAAAAAGAAGATAATTCATTATTTATAGAAAACATAAACTTTTTAGTATTAAATAGTTTACCACACTTTCATTGTACCCAGTTGATAAAATTCTTTTAAAAATATATTTCTATTATGGAAGAAGTTTGATTATAATGATAAATTTTGAAGAAAAAAAAACCTATTACGTCACAGGAGGGTCGCATTATCTAACGGGAATAACGATACGAAAATCTTTACGATAGATATTTAATGCAATGAAAAATTATTGTTGAAAATGTCTCTTCCAAATATAAAAATCACATAAACTGCATCCTCTTGAATGGAAAAAATAAGTTAAAAAGAATAATTTGTAAAACAAAAAAACAAAAAACAAAACAAAAACAAAAAACCAAAAAAAAAAAACAAAAAAAAAAAAACAACAAAAAAACAACAACAACAAAAAAAACCAAAAAAAAAAAAAAAAAGCCTTTTTTTTTCATCTTAAAAGAAATACGTTTCTTCCAACTTTAAACATACTGGTAATTACGTTAATCTTAACATTTGCAACCGATCGATAGGAAGAACCATTATGTTAATATCAGAAGCATTCAAAATACTTGATCATATGCTATTATTAAATAAAAACTGATTAAAAGTTAAAATACAAAACAAAACAAACAATATTGATAAAAACGTAAACGGAACAACAAACATGAAATTATAATACAAAGTACCAGTACAAATTAGGTCTACATTCAAATCTGTTCTAATACTTATTTTGTTTTTATATCCCCACTCTTTATTGTAATCAAATTTATTCTTTTGCAATTTTGGACTCTCTCTCTCTCTCTCTCTCTCTCCAATGATTGTCAGAAATAGAAATGCATCTCTTGCTGGTCCTCGAGAGAAAAAAACCTCACTAGATTTGTTCTATGAATTATCTTTAAATTCGAAATGAATAGAGCTTAAATTACGACAAAGAAACAAATAAAGACAGAGCAGCGCTGATATGGGTCGCCGATAACTCACTCTATGGCTGATTATCGTCACGCAAAATTATATTTCAGGGGTTTTTATCCTGGTTTGATTTCATTAAGTCCCGCCAATTAAGGAATAATCTTGTTTTGGTCGTCGCTTCAGATTGGAGAGAGGTGGGAGTTCCTTTTGGGAGCAGACGACATTGGTAGCAGACGTTTGTTCTCGTTGTTGAAGTGTTGAAACAGCATGAACTATTTCTAACGATTCAGCTTAAGCAAGATACTAATGTTACGTTCCATGTTCAGAAATCATTTGGTTGTATCATAATTGTTCATTTTTCTGCAGAAAGAGAAACTTTTCTAGTGTATGTGTATCTTGACAAAATCCTAAATATACGAACTTATTCAGATTGTGCATATTACTGTCTCATATTCTTTCAATGAACGTAAAACTCGTTAATACACAGAACTTGTCCATTACATGCAAAATGTATTTTTAAAAAAAGAATAACCCAAACACGTACATAATAATGATTTCATCTACAGAGATGAAACGGTGAAGAAGAAAAAAACTATTCAGTCATATTAATCATATGCTGAATCTCCAGTCTTTAATAACACAGCATCTCAGTAATGCTCGTTAATACAGACCAAACTCTAAATGCATTTGCATTATAAATGTTTTACATATCGTCACCGTTAAAAGATTCTTTACCAATGATGTGAGCACGAGGGAAAAATGAAGTAAATTGCATGTGAATCTTGATATTCATTTTTTTTTAATTGCTGAATGTTTTGGTCTCCGAAAATTAACAGCAAGGTAAAGCACTACAGGGATTAGGGAAACCTGAGTTCTGTTTACTGTACAGTGACAATATGGTATCGACATATTTTTGTGACATGCAATGTCACTGTTTATGATTTGACACGCATGTACTAGAATAACCCACACAGCAACTTGACCTCGTAATTATCTTAAAAACTGTTGTTGAGTAATTTGCCGTTCACGGGAAAAATGTAATATTTCTTGACGTTTTCTAATTTTACAAGTCACTACGGTATAGATTTTCTTTTTGTGTTTAACAAAAGGAAATATTCATATGGACTTCGGGTCAATACTCCTCCTTGACTTGTATCGTTGAATAAAATGAGTTTAAATTCATTAACGACTGGGTCTTGCAAGTAAAAGCATTATGGACTACTTTTTTGGCTGAATTCAGTGACGAATTGCACAAAAGTGGAATCGGAAATAACTTGTTCTAAACTATTACATATGCATTATATCACACTGACGCCGAGTACAAACTGAACAAAACGATCAAGTTTGATTGTGTATATATGTGTATATGTGTAATCCCACTCTGTAATCTCTTCTGAGCAACATGCCCATATTTAATCCCCAGGAACAGACAGGTTGTTATGATACATTTATAGAAACCTAGAGCATACGGTAGTATAGTATCATATAGTACAATACCTACAAGGATATTATATGGAGTGTATCATGTAACCCACGTGATTTGATCGATGTATATCAGATGATGGTCCTCCAGCTATTGGGCAGCACGCGGTAGCTCAGTGGTAGGGTGTTCGCTTTGTAACAGGGAAATCGTGAGTTCGAGCCCCGCTTGTGCCATGATCACGTCGAACGTAAGACGTAAACACGCGTAATGATTGCTCCTTCGCCAAACGTTCGGCATTTGAATGAGAATTACGAGTCTTAAAAACGGAGGTCCCGTGTCGCGACTGGCGTTTGCACTTTAAAGAACCTTCACTGCTACAGCCCTAAGAACTAAGCATCACCTTCTACTTTTGATGTCTTAATATGAGTGAAAATTCTCGACGGGACGGGACATAAAACAAATATCTTCCAGCTAATGTAATACGAAATAAAACGTGCTGTTCCGAATATTACGTAAATGTAAGAGACGTAAAACGTGGCGATACCAACATATTGTAAAAGTACGTATATGATTTCTGATTTGAATAAGTTTAATCAATTTCAATTCAGCACCGCCTGCACATCCGAACAAACTTTTCTCGCCTTGGTCTGTGACAGATGTTAAAAATGTTTCATCTCCATCAATTTTATTCACCATCTACTTTACTTGCAATAAAGCTTCAGAAATTCACATGTACAAAGTAAGTTTTATTAGATGTGCACCATTTCAGGACAAGTGTTTTATATGAAAACTGAAAAAGTGCAAATTATTATTGTTTATTACTTAAAAAGATAGTTGATGACAAAAATCAATTTTTTTTATCCAAACCTTAGTTTAATCAATACAAATATGTATATTTCATAAAAATGTATTACTATTTAATTAGCTGTTTAGATTCTGTTGAAGAAGAAAAATATCATTCAAGGAATAGGAAATTGGTGATTTAACCAATCTTGTTACACGTAATAGTAATATCGGTTAAGGAAAAAGTGGTATATCACTGAATGCATATGTTTGCATTGCAACAAGCTATTACATAGAATGTGCAACATTAGAAATCATTTTGTGTTAAATTTCTTACCCCAATTCATAAACACAAGTTCGCAATAGCCCCAAGCGGCTGAAAATTGTAAACCGTCTGGACTTTTACTCATCACTGTCATTTTGACTGATACCACTAACTACCCAAAGTAACTTCATTGTATTAAATCGCTAAACATCTGTGTTAATGTGGTTTGGATATAAATAGGCATAATAAAAGCTTGGTTTCTTTCTAAAAACTTGTTATTAGCATAATTTATGTACTATAATGAATTATTATAGATGAAATTCAATATTCAGACTCTAAATCGTTATGGGCCCTTTAATTATTTTTGGGTAATTAGTGGCACCGGTCAAATGGCAGTAGTAAGTGAAAGTGCAGACGGTTTTACAATTTTCAGTCACTTCGAACTTTTACGAACTTCACTTTATCAATTGGAGTAAGAAATTCAACTTAAAAATAATATCTAATGTTGCATGTTCTATGTAATTGCATGTTGCAATGCACAAAAATTATGTCTAGTCGAACAGTGCCAGGGCCCAGCTAAAATTCAACCAAAAATAATGGGGTTTTTTCTGAATTCATTTATGCATATCCTTGGAAGTATACAGAATTTCGGAATGAAATTCGGTAGGAATGTAGATTGATCATGTGTGATTATATCAGAATACAGAGTAGAATTCTATACCTTTTGGTTTATTGGGGGTTTTTTTATCGGCAAACTTGGGTAACCTATATTTCGAGTTCTATACATTTACTCATTAATAGTAAATTCGAACCCAAGCGATATAATTGCATGTTCTCTGTATAGCACCCTTGTTGTTTGTAATCCGCTGTAATAAAAACAAATATAGTTATCTATAAATCAACTTTTGCTAGTATGAACTAAATTGAAAATACTTGTAATTAACTTCCAATGCAAATCTTATCAATGAATTTAGAATAAATACAAATTATTCATTTTTGAAAGAATTGTTGAATGCTGTGATTTAAATTCGTGGGGTCAAATATTCGAGGTTTGCACAAAAATTATATTATAATTAAATAGTTAATTAATATCTATCATAAAAAGAAAAGAATTCATCTATCTATCTTTCATCAAAAGAAAAGAATTCATCTATCTATCATCAAAAGAAAATAATTCATCTATCTATCATCAAAACAAAATAATTCATCTATCTATCATCAAAAGAAAAGAATTCATCTATCTATATCATCAAAAGAAAAGAATTCATCTATCTATCTATCATCAAAAGGAAAGAATTCATAGTGCCAACTTTGAAAAGAAGCTAATGTGAAATTGTCTTAAAATAACTACTTGGAAGTTTCATCATTCACTTGCTAATATGTGTATTTTAAAAAGAAACAAAAATAATTTATTTCCGTTGTCGTATTCTGGAACATTTACACTGGAATATAGAAAATATATGCATGTAGATTTTTTCGCTTTGCAAAAGGGAAACAGAAACACTTTCTCTTTTTTTGTATACATGTCAAGCCATTTCAGAAAGACTTCGTTCAACGGTTTAAAAACGTGCAAATTGTACTGTTAGGTAATACAGATGGAAGTTGTTTCACAAACTTTCTACTTTGCATGTCACTTTGATTAAAAATTCTTTTATAAAAGTACAATTTTTTGCCCAATCGCAACCTCCTTTTGAGATGGACGTGTAAATTTTCCGGGTTTGCCACTATATCCAAAACAGCTCGCGCGTACTGTGTGAATTAATGAATGAAATAATTCGTAACATTTACTAAAATAAAATAGAAATGATGAATTCTACAATACTGGCAAAAATGATAAAATGCTAATGGAAAATATAGAATGCAAATGAAAAATCATGCTATACAAACAAAAAGTGTACAATACACACAAATGAGAAATTTTACCATACCAATAAAATATTATACAATACAATGGAATATTATAGAATACAAATGGAAAAAAGAGAACAGAAATGAGAAATTATTCAATAACTTAAGAGAAGGTCGCATATTGCAATAATTTACCTTTCAAAAAATATTTAAAATGAAACAAGGAGGTGTCACAGAATGACGTCAGAAGTGTCATAATGCATAACATTTTTATGGTACAGTTTTCGTTATATATACATTTCCAATGTTTTTACCTTCGATATCTTTACAGTCATTTCCTCATGAATGGAACGATGGCTGTACGTATGAATCTTGATAAATATAGTACGACTATTTTAACGGCTGGGCCTAGTATTCAGACAGATATGAAAGTAAAATGTAAATATTGATTGATTATTTATTGCTATCCGCCACACTCAACAATTTTTCAGTTATCTGGTGGTGTCCAGTTTTTGTTGGTGGAGGATAGAACCCAGATACCCATGTACCTGGGAAGAGACCACCGGCCTTCCGCAAGTAAACTGGCAAAATTGCTCACATAACGCCGCGGCCGAGATTCGAACACGCGCCGACAGAGGTGAGAGGCTTTGTGTCGGCCACGGAGGCCCCCTAAAAATGTAAATATAAAATTGGAAATACAGTATGACGCAATAAGTATTCGTACAAAATGGTAGCGTGTTTACATTCGCGACGGAATTAGTTCAGACTTCATACTTCATATTTCGTTTTACATAGTAATTAAAGTAATAAAACCTACTTACACTTCGTAAGATGGCCTTTCAGTCGAATAAAATTTTGTAACCTCCTTGAAATTGACTGGTATAAACTCTGGACATACTGAGGCGTGATGGCCGTCCAGAAACTCTGAATTCACGGAATAGATCGTCCTTGCTTGTTCTCGATTCTACTAACATGTCCCTGTAGCTTTCTTTTGATGTGTATCATATATTTTCACTGATGACGATGTCAGGACTTTGTGCTTATCGTTGTTATGCCTTTTCTATGAATGAAATTTTGGGCTGGACGTGCAAGGTGAACTGGCGCATTGTCATCTTGAAAAATATACTGGTCATTTGGAAGATGTCGGACTATGACCGGCCACAAATTGTCATTCAGAATCTGTTGGTATTTCTCTATTAATATTGCCTTCAATTGCTGAAATTGTACCCACTCCGTGTAATGGAATCCCAAATCATAACTTCGTAACATGACTTCGTCCGACGTGTAAATATAAATAGGAGTATTTAGTCCTACAACTATTTTGGACTCATCTGAGGATATAGCTTTTCTCCAGTACTAATCTTTTCAACTTTCAGTATCGGTTCTTCTCTATTTTCATTAAATCTACCCGTTATCTCCCGAAAACTTTCTCTTCTGTTGGTTTTTACAAGCCGTTGCAGCTTTCAATAATCTGGGACTGTCACAGTAGAATTTCCGTCTTGTCTAGGGATGTTTTCTTCGGAACCTCGACGTTCCACACGCTTATTAAAACTTCCTGTTGTAGACCTGGACACACCTATAGTTTCTGACCCGTAGCTGATGGTTTTATCGTCTTGTAATAACTTCCATGCAATATCTTTTTTGTTACTCAACTCTTTCTCTTTGGTTCCCGTCTTGTTTCTGTTTACAACGCAGACGACAAATAAAATCATGTGACACATGAAATGTTACAGGATTAAACATATTTTCAATAACTATCGAAATTCCGAGAATATACATAGATCGCTTTACTTGTCGCTTAATCTATTGGATGAAAGCGCGAATGCAAAGACGCCGCCATTTTGTACGAATACTTATTGCATCAAACTGTACATGAGAATTTGTACAGCACACGAACACGATTCATAAAGTATGCTGGGGTAAATCGTCGTAGTTTATACCCTTGTGTATTTTTCAAAATGAAGGATCATATGTATTGTAAATCAAAAGTGGATTCTAATACGTTTCAAAGAACTTTTAGTAAATTTGAAATCGCAAAACCTTTCTCAAATCAACAACATTAAAACGTATGACTTTACAACACTTTACACGACCATGCCTCACGATAAATTAAAGATTAGACTTTTTGACATTATAGACAGTTGCTTCTTCAACAAAATGGTAAAAAGAAATATTCATATCTAGTGATCAGTTATCCAAATATTTTGTTAAACACCACTCTTCTTCACACACAAGTACAGTGAAGTTGATATTAAAAAGATGCTAGAGATTCTCATTCACAATATCTTCGTCATCTTTGGTGATCAGGTCTTCCAACTGTCTGTTGGAATCCCATGGACACGAATTGTGCTCCTTTGTTAGCTGACTTGTTGTTATATTGTTTTAAAGCAGAATTCATTCATTCAAAAGCTTCTACAGGAAAAGAAGAAAATCTTGCTCTGGCCTTCAATTCGATATTTAGATATATCAACGACATTTTATCTATTAACAATGATCATTTTCATTCATATATCGATTTGATATATCCCAGTGAACTTGAAATAAAAGACACCACAGAGTCTTTCACATCTGCTTCGTACTTAGATATTTTATTGAAAATAGATGCTGACAACAAACTAACAATTCTACTTGATGACAAAGGTGATTTCAATTTCCAAATTGTCAACTTCCCTTACCAATGTAGCAATATTCTAGTGTGACCTGCATATGGTGTTTATGTCTCTCAACTGATTCGATACGCAAGAGCTTGTTCTGCATATGATCAGTTTTTAAATCGAGTAAGGCTACTAAAAACAAGTTAATGTTACAAGGTTTCTACAGTCTCGGATAAAGTCAGCATTTCGCAAAATTATATGGTTTGCTTTGCCTGTACAACCTTCCATTAGTCAAAATACTCTCTGATGTGTTTCATACCAATTGTTAGGCCGTTTTTTTTGTCACATTAATTCTGACGGCAGATTACTCCGTTTACCTGATCAAGATATAGAGCTAACGGCAGGTGTGACCGGTTGACAGGGGATACCTACTCCTCCTTGGCACCTAATCCGATTTCTGGTATGTCCAGGGGTCCGTGTTTGCCCATCTCTCTGATTTGTATTTTCTATAGGTATTACGAGATGAGTACTGTTCGTTATCTTAGCTTTTTCATAGACTAGTATAGTATGCTGACAGCGTCTTGATTTAACATGTGTTTAAGTAGAATTGAACCAACAGTGATGAGTTTCACAACTTTGGTAAATGCCTCTAAGCTCTTAATTATTATATACAGTTTATGTATTAAATATTCGGATTTTTGAGACTTCATGTATTGTCACTATATGAACCATGCTTATATACAGTACATGTAGCATCTTCTTAAAGTTTAAAGTTATTCTAGATATTCTATTGTAGAAGATTTAGTTGAAGTTCAACAACTTTTGACCTCACGACCGTAGCAGTGAGGCTCCCTTTATCATATCAACGCCTACCTTGAAAGGGGACCTCCATTTCTTAAGGCCATATTCGAAAGACTCGTTACTTTCACTTCTTATACATGAAGCTTGGTAAAGAAATCGTGACTACCTATGTTAAACGTTTAAGGTTTGACGTGGAGCTGGGATCAAAAATCGAACCCGAACCTTCCGATTGCAAAGGAAGTGCCCAAACCACTAGGCCACCGCTATCACATGTACCAATACAAGGTCAATAAACAAAAAGACAGCAGCCTTCTCATACAAGGTCAAATGAGGGAGTTAATTTCTCAAATAGTGGAGCAAATAGCGCGACTTCTAATTCCTTACGCAATTCTGTCACGGTAAATCAGTGGAAGAACGTTCGCTTCGTAACTGGGAAGTCGTGAATTCTAGTCCCGCTCGTACCATGGTCGCATCAAACCTAAGACGTAAATATAGGAAGAGATTGATTACTCCTTGGCCAAACGCTCGGCATTTAAAAGTGAGAATCACGGGTCTTTCGGATATAATTTTAAAAATGGAGGTTCCGTGTCATGGTAGATGTTTGCACGTTGAAAAAAAACATCATTGCTACAAACCTGTGCACTAAACATAGGTTTGCGGTACTTCGCCTACAGCTGGTGACATCTCAGTATGAGTTAAATATTCTCGACGGGACGTAAAACAAACAAACAACAACCGTACACAATAGTTCAAATAGTTTGATTCCGCTTATAAAAGTAAAAAAAAAATCACTGTTGATAGAGAAAAAAATATTTGTATCTTATAGCTCAGTGCTGAAGTACAAGCTTGTAAAATCATATATATCGACCTACAAGACAAATATTTAGATTTCTAATGCTTTTGTCTTCGGTATCTTTACCAACTGAAATTATGCTATTTTCTCATGAATGTGAGTATGATCTTGATAGATATAGTACATTGTACAACTATTTCTACGACAATATAAAACATTAATTTCATTTCTGACCCCCCCCCTCCCCAAAATACTTGAGGGTATGAACTGTATCGCTTCACGCCAGCCAGCATGCTTTTCATGAAATGCTAATGCGCTTCATGAAGCATGCCGACGTAAAGCGTCGCAGTTCATGCCATCATGTACTTTCAATTAATGTTAAATGGGTTTGGACTTATCATAATCCAATCATTATCATTTCGGATAAAAATCATAATAGTAAGATGATTAATCCTAAAGGTATACACCGCATAAGTATAATTTTAGCAAGACATAAACTTAACGATTTTTCCATAAAAGTGGGTGTATATAATTAGCAAGAGCTAGTTTTAGCTAATTTACAGTTCGAAGAAAGATTATCATTACCTCCGATATGGAATAAATTATTCGCGATATTCAATTTTAGCGGTCTCATCACCCTCGCTAATAATTCCAAAATTAAATGCTCGCTATACGGTAAAACATGTTAACACTCACAGTGGTAGGCTTTTAGATTTTGTTACGTCTTTGAATCTAATCAGTATTAGTAAGTCTTTTTACATTTTATGAAAATTCCCTATCATATTTTTCTCCCACTGTATAATTGTGGTAGGACTAAACATCCTACCATTCTTTAACTTTGATGGAAGTTTTCTCAAGCTGTGCGCGAGAAAGTAAAAATCAAGCAAATTTCGAAACACTTGGATAAAATATAAGCACTTTATATTAGCTACGATCGTATCCGAGTTCACGCTTGAGCTATGAGATACTATCACATCCATTTTTATTTGTCATAATATTCCTATTGTAAAGAATAGAAAATCTACTGACTTTGATATGCCTAGAGTTAAATGAGATTTAATATTATAGTGATGAATTTTATTTACGCACCTTATAAAAACGATATTTCGGATTGCTTTGATGGTTGATAACTGGTTTTGGATTTGAAAGGTAGCATTTCGATAATTTTAGGTCATATATAGACAGTGTATCTAATTATGAAAAGTCTGTAATTGATTTTCCCCCTTGTTGTTGTTGAGTAATTTTACCAACATATTCAAAGACAAAATATTTATTGCAAAAAGCAACATCCCTTCAAGGGCTTCAACAAAATCAAACTGTCACTCACTTGAGGACTATTTTAGTCTTCTGCAGAGTCAGTCAGCAGTATTTATTACCACATTTGTCTATCTTCTCCCGAAAGGTCAGTCATTAGAGCTATGACTTCAATGTATTACAAAGCCAATCAATTATATGACTATTACTAGACTAATCATTTTTTTTTTTATCTATTACTAGGGCAATACATTCAATGACTGTTTTTATGTCAATCACGTTGTTACCAGGCCCATTAATGCTATGACTATTACTATAGACAATTCATTTGACTATTATTTTAACACATTTTATTCAATGCTATAGTTTTTAGGATTTTCGTCCTGTGATACTTATTTAACACTTTTAATTTAACACTTTAAGGTTTTTCATTTTGTGATACTTACTTTACAGCTAGGTTTATAGCTGCTTGCTCTATTTCCTATTGGATTTCTGAAAAAAAAATTTAATCTCACTAGATTTTTTATTTTCTTATCAGCAAATTTTAAAAACTATTTAAGGGAAGTTTTTATACCTTTCAGGACTTGCTGAAATCCTATATGAATTATTTCTCCTAAAGGGAATTTCTTTAAAATCAATTTTCATTGGACGTTGTAGATTTTTACATTTATTTTCCGTGGTGTTTACGTTATTAATTCTTCAAACTGTGGTCCCATGTCGCGATTAGGGTCGACTCAATAAAGAAATTTCTCTGCTATAGTCTTACGCGCCATGCATAAGTCAAAATTAGTGGCACTTCACTCAAAGCTGGTAGTGTCTTTGACTGATTGATTGATTGATTGATTATATATTGTTTAACGTCCTGTTCGAGAATTTTTCACTCATATGGAGTCGTCACCATTGCCGGTGAAGGGCTGCAAAATTTAGGCCTATGCTCGGCGCTTATGGCCTTTGAGCAGGGAGGGATGTTTAACGTGCCACACCTGCTGTGACACGGGGCCTCGGTTTTTGCGGGCCCATCCGAAGAACCGCCCCATTTAGTCGCCTCTTACGACAAGCAAGGGGTACTATTCTAACAACCCGGATCCCCACGGGGCTTTGACTGAAAAATTCTCGAATAAGCAGATGTAGAGGAAGTGTGCAGAGGGATCAAATTAACAAGTTTTTTTTTAGATAGTTTCTTAATCATCGTGATAATTCTATCAAGGTTTAAGTTTGAGAATCCCCCACTCTTTGAACAGTTAGTGTTACACAGGAATTATTGCTCTGGGTCTCCCCGTCCATATTATCATTTAATAAGTGTAGTGCTTTGTTCTTGCCGCTCGCGTGTTTGTATTTTCTTTTCTACTCTTTTTTTTCAGAATTATTGCTATCAAACATTGACAAATGAACTAACGAAACTGACTACATTATTTAATGCATTAATAATATTTTGTCAGGTATTGCATGTCTATCAATATTTTATATATGTTCTCGCTACTGAGCATGGAAGTCGTATAAAAATTTTGCATAGTATATATATATATATATATATATATATATATATATATATATATATGTGTGTGTGTGTGTGTGTGTGTGTGTGTGTAACATTATACAGTTGTCACATAAGACCTGCCTGCGCAGGTTTTTGTGCAAGTTCAGAATTGGAATATTCTAAATAAAAAAAAATCACCATACCCAACAAAGCCAACATATAATATGTACAACAGTCTAGGAACCGGGCAGATAAGTGTTTCATATACTGCTTTAAATTGTTGACTCGGTACTAAATTCTCACTATGTTTACACATGTGTATATATTTATACTGTGTACAACTTCTCTTTTTGATACATATTTTCTATATTCATATGTTCTATGCTGATGAGCCATACGGCTTAAGGCCAATAAACAATACAATACATGTACACGTGAATATATTTCATTGGCAAGTTATTTTTCTACAGATTCACAATCACGAGTTTGGTCTACAGTGAAAAACTGCAGCGAAAATAAAATGTTTGCAATATTTTCTGATATATTTATGCGTTTTCAATCTTTGTTCATGGTGTAAGATACAAAATGTCATAAGCTGCCTAGTCATGAACGTTGACAGACTATTACACATCAAACATATATACACTTCACTTTATATATATGGTGCTTTTTCGTGAGATTTTTAAGTATAGCAGCAGCATACGGGTTTTTCTGATCAATAAATTTATATTTTAATCGTTTGTGATGCAATTAGTCCACGTGGTCGCAAGAGACAAATAATTCACACAATATTCCTCATTGTTCCATGCGCAGTCTAGTCGCACATTTTCATTTAAGACACAGTGTAGTCTGCTTCATCCATATGCTTTTTGAAATCGTCTATGTAAATGTGAATGGAGAAAGACATTCTGATTTATGAACAGGAGGAACACATAATTCTAGAATCTAAATATGAGCAGGACCAGAATATGAAGTTTATACACGTATATATAGGTCAAGAGCAAGGTGTTGGCATACATTGTCGATGGTGTAGAAGCTATGACGCTATTCTCGACCCGAATCACCATTAAGATATTTATCTTTGAAGATAAAATTGAATGTTCATAATGCTTGCATTGCCTCCTAATCTGCTGTTAAGGCAGCAATTTATCATTCTGATTTCTTTTTTATCCATAATAATAGCAAAACAGGGGGAAAAAATCATCATCTCTTTACCGAAGAACTGTGAAATTTAAATGAAACCAATAACCTCCTCACTCCGTGCGATATATGATCATCTGAGCAGTTAGTCAGTAAATGATTTCATGGTTCATTGACTATTTCATCAAATTTACAGTACGCACTAGGAATTATTATTATTATTATATTTTGACTTTCCACAAAGGTCGGCAAAGCTTATGTAATATGGCTTATTGTACGGGCTTACCAAACTTTTCTGACACGTGAATTAGGTTTATATAAACAAAGTTTTCTGTAATTACTACTTTTGACACTGGAAACCATCGTGCAATTATTAATCGTTTAGATATCGTATTATCACATTCTTTACCTCGTAATGATCGTCACGAGTTTACCGTGTACTGTTCTCTACTATGATAAACGGAGAAAGAATGAAGTGGGTAATTTTGAAAGCCATGCCATCTATCAAGTCGAAATACAATTTTGATAATATACTTTTTTTCATATACTATTAAGTATGGTCATTTATATCAAGTTGAAAGGTCACTTTTGCGTTAGAGTACTTTCACTGAGAATGAAAACAATGAAATAGCAAATATTCATACCGACAAATATTGATGAATATAAATAACTTTTATATAATTTTGTATATTTGTATTATCGGGCAACGAAATTATGGGCGTGATTTCTCTATGAGTGTCTTCGACGATTATTAAAGTACAAACTACCAAATGCTTCCATTACTTTCATATTCCATGATGTTAAAAACTAAAAATCTATACTGTATTCGTTAAAATTATAATTTATAATATATAGTTCTTGATGACAAATGTCATTATCGAGAAATAAAATACAATGACCTGACATAGGTTTATTTTGCGTAGTCACCCTGTCTGTATAGTTTTCCTGATTGTGTTTGACAATAGTGCGAGAATGGCAGATCAATTCTTCAAAATCACTCTATCAAAACACCCAAGGGTTCAGGAAAAAAACACTTTTCTTTCCCTGAAACTGCCAAAGAGATGTCCCATATTTTTCGTTTGTGGAGGGGATTGTATACGTTATCATTCGATTCTCTGATGTTAAATTCAAATTGTTTTCATATTTGAATTTGTTCATAATTCCTTGCCGAATAACAGTGTTAGTCCCGTGAGGATCCGGGTAGATAGAATAGATCCTCAGTACCCCTTGCTTGTCGTAAGAGGCGACTAAATGGGGCGGTCCTTCGGATGAGACCACAAAACCCGAGGCCCCGTGTCACAGCAGGTGTGGCACAATAAAGATCCCTCCCTGCTCAAAGGCCATAAGCGCCGAGCATAGGCCTAAATTTGCAGCCCTTCACCGGCAATGGTGACATCTCCATATGAGTGAAAGATTCTCGAGTAAAACAATATATAATCAATCAACCGAATAACAGTGTTAATATACGTTCTCAGATCCCACAGTACGACAGAAATCTCGGATTTTTTACTGTACTGGTTTCCCTTTCCCATTTTTGGTTTTGTTTTTTGTTGGTTTTTGTTTTTGTTTGGTACGCATTAGATATTATCACTGATATTAGATACAACTTAACAGATATATTGATATTATCATATCTTCTTCTTTTTCTTTATTTTACTAAGATGACAATCAAGGAAGATAATGTCAACTCATTTCTTGTTGAATAAAAAATTATTTTGAACACTTATGTTAGAATACGGAAACATTTCATAAAGAGTAAGAGTTCTTCGATTTCTTTTTGTCAGAATCAGGTGCCTATTCTGTCATCTGCTAATTTCCGCTCCGCCAGCGTCTTCCGCGTTCAGCGCCAGGAGGAGGCTAATTAACCTGTCCCCAGCAGTTTTGCTTCCTGTTTTCTCCATTTTTCGTTTTTTCCCAACCACTATTATTTTCAGAAACCACAAGCGTCTCCTCAGAGAGTGACTATGAGATATATGGTGCCAAGTAAAACCGTTAACACAGAAAAACTTTTTGATTAGCAATGTATCGTTTTTTATGCATATCATGTAATTCCCATGATTAAGAGGGTGGTATATAAGAAATGATTAAAGGTCATATTAAAACGACATAATTTAGTTAGATAGAAAGATAAATAGATAGAGCTTTATATATATTTTTTCAATGATTCTGTATGTAAGGGTAAAAGACTATTGGTCCTCGACTTTGGAACGATCTACCTCTAGAGATAAAACAGTCGAAATCATTGAACAGTTTTAAGGCGAAATTGAAAACTCATTTATTTAGAAACTTTTAAGATACAATCTTTAAAAAAAACCCCAAAAAAAACCAAAAAAAAAAAAAAAAAAAAACAACAACAAAAATAAAAAAAACAAAAAAACAACCCATTTTAGTATCGTACTAGACATTGATTCAGTTTTGTAGAATGTATGTACTTGTATGTTTTATCTACTTATTTACTTACCTATCTTATGCTTCTATTACCTTTTATGCATATACGCCAGTGAATACATGTATGTGAAATTAGGCGTTTTAATCAAATAAACTAGTTTCAGTTTCAGTGAATTATATTTTCGTAGGTGTAAAAATCCAGTAGAAGCTTTATTTTCTTATTTTTCTGACCGAGAGAAGACATTATAAGATATCAATATATCGTTTTTTACCAAAATCTCTATCGCTATCATAATACCAGACACACTCTTCTACTTCCGGTCCTGACAAAAGAACTTTTGCCTTTCAGGGGTGGATTCAGGAATTAGCAATGGAGGCGTAATGAGTGCCAAAAGCACGAATTTGGTGTTTCCGGGACAAGCTCCTCCATAATATTTTTTCTAACAATGAAGTACAGTATTGCTTTCTGGAGATTTCTATCACAAAATAAACTTTTTTGTTCTCATATTATATTTCAGGGAATAGCAGACAAAATAGAGCAAAATTAACATTTATAATACTAGTAACTTCGCGAAAATATGAAAGAATCAGGAACAAAAGTTGATTCTAAAGTTAATTTATATACACCAATATTTACGGACAAAACGTGAAATCTATGTAAAATGTCAGATAAATTTATTGTTTATGATAAGGTTTTGAATTCTGGAGAATCCCTGAAAATGGCTCTATTACATCCCCCCCCCCCCGGAAATGGGAGGGGGAGGGGCTGACGGAAAGGGCCGGTGTGTGTTCTGACAATGAGTGATTACTAAGCATCGCATATTTTGGAAACTTCGTATTAATTCAATATGTCTGATAGTTAAATGATAAATATGCATAGCTTGGTATGATATATTATAAATGGGTATTACTGAATGTACCATGCTATATCACTGCCTCTTTATGGTAATTTTCAAGGGAGAAAAAAATGATTTGAAATTATTTAAAATAATCATGTAAATACTGCGCTACGTACTATAATAACAAGTAATAAATCTACAAGATCGTGCACTTGTTATTCACTGAAACTCCTACTTTATGCTCTGAACACACACACACACACACACACACACACACACACACACACACACACACACACACACAAATTAATCATATTATTCAAACTAATTCTGTCATTGCCATCAATTCTCTGTCTGATGTCTCATGAAATTTGATTAGTGCATGTATGATGTTGTAAAACTGGAATACTATGATTTCAAAAACATAGGGACACACATCTTAACATATGAAATGACATAGAATCTGTACCAAGAGCGTCAAAATCATGAGTACAAATTAGGCGTTATTTATTTACAAGTTAATGGAATTATTTATCATTATTATACTTTCATGTAAAATACTCCGATCTGATTGGCCGAGAAACATTTGTAAAAACATACTATTCCCCTCTGAGGACAGAAAGCCACGCCCTCCAGGGTGATATTATCTAGCAACGGGAAGTATTACTTAACGACGGGAGATCTTCTAAAAAATATCACATGCGTCAAATTTATGCGCGTACGGTTCGCCGTAGATTGCTAGACGCCGTCGCTTGAGCGTTTGTAATTCACGCAACTATTACGCTGATTGTGGTTGATATTCAAAATATCGCATTACATTGATTCATTAAACGTCAACAGACGACAGCGACAACATGTTTGCAAACGTGAATGAGAATGATATACAAAGACTACTTGAAGAAAAGAACTCAAAAAGCACGCAAAGGACAGTGAAAAGGTCCGTGAACTTATTTCGGAAGTTTTTAGCAGAGAGAAACAAAAGTTCGGAGTTTGAAAGTTATTCCAAGCAGGAGTTGAACGAAAGTTTGAGATTGTTTTATGTATCTATTCGGACTCAGAATATCATTGAGCATGATAAAACAGACATTCAGTATAATAAAACAAATAGTTCATGTAGTTGAGGGTAATATTGAAAATTTTCAATATTACCCTCAACCACATGAACAATTTATATAATAAAAGATGTGCTTATCCTAAAGAAAACTAACGAGAAGAACAGAAAGTGGCTATAAAATATTGAATTTTATATCCTTAGAGGCAACATGAATCTACCATTTACATTGAAAGGTTATATGTGCATTTCTATTGCGTGAGTCATCAGTTGCTCTTCATGCCGATTAAATAACTCCTCCGACGTACATGTATATTACAAGTATATTAATTTTTAATATTACAATATACGCCATATACAATAATTATAACGTATACATCGTTTGGGTTTAAGAAAATGATGAGCAACACAGGAGTCGAACAACACCACCTTATTATATGTTATAGGATGTATTATAAAGTTCAATCAAACAATATAGCGTATGTTACAGAGTGTATTATAATGTTCAATCACCCATAAAATTTTACATAACAAAATAACGTATTGTAAGTTATAGGATGTATTATAATGTTCATACTTTATCAGAATATCATCCATAATGCCCCATGGGAATTCGGGTTAGAATAGGTCCTCGGTACCCCTTGTTTATCGTAAGAGGTGACTTAATGGGGCGGTCCTTCGGATGGGACCGCAAACCGAGGACCCGTGTCACAACAGGTGTGTCACGTTAACGATCCCTACCTGCTCAAAGGCCTCAATTTTGCAAACCTTCACCGACAATCTCCATATGAATGAAAAATTCTCAAGAGGACGTTAAACAATATACAACCAATCAACACACAACAAAATAACATAAAGTATGTTATAAGATGTATTATAACTTTCATATTGTATCAGAATATCACCCATAATTACTTAACAAAATAACAAATTGTATGCTATGGGATATATCATAATTTTCATACTGTATCAGAATATCACCCATAATTTCAGAACAAAATAACGTATTGTATATCGTACTCATACAAGTAACACATGAACTCCTCAGTCTACAGAAAAAAATATTTCCAAGGAATGTCGATCAATCAAAATTGCAAAGTATAATAAAATTCTCAGGGTCCGTAGATTCATCACATCTCCAGAACTTATCGGTTGGAAATGTTTTGCATTTCAAATGAAAAATAATTATTTTTGCCGGATAATAAGTTTCATTTTAGATTATGGGATTAAATATTGAGATGAGAACAATAACAAAGGAGTCATGGAAGCAGCGTTCACTGCACCGAGGGTATTTAGTGTCACCGGGTGCGTTTGATTTATCGAATAGCAATCCGGAGGTGAGTGGTCGTCCTCATGTTCATTTGAGTAGGAAGGTGTTGGTTCAATTAATTCAAAAATAACATTTATTTCCATTCTACAAAGAATTACTGACACAGAAAACAACAACAACAAAAAAAAAAAAAACATTTGGACGTATTTTAACCCCCAAAATTGTTATTTTCATTGAAGGATGGCAAAAAGTATTAAAGATTTTTGTGTAACGAATTTCGTCATTTCGGTGAATGCTCCACAGTCTTCACTATACACGTTGGGTCATATTGGTAATTAACTTCATTAATAAAATAGTACTCATTAATATCTATATATTCAAAATTACACGCGTATTCCGTGTCTAATTTATGCCGAATTCTTACCACATGTGCTCATTTTGTCATGCAATAGTGCTTATTTCTCAAATTGCTCTGTAACATAGCATTGTCATTTCATTATAACTGCGGTTTAGAAATTAGAGATAGTTTTGTTCTTACAAAAGCAGACCCTTTGTTAATGACATCTGTTAAATATTATGTCTGGCAGTTTAACATTGACAAAATAAGGGCCTTGTTACTTAGCATTGCATTATACGCAACACCTTTGTGTGTTGTAATAAAGCATGAAATCCGAATTTTATTATAGGGTCCTTTTCCATTTATTAATATGACATGTCGCCTCCAAAAACGAATGAAAAAGTATGTCTCACAAATGACGAGTATTTTTCGTGAAGCGTTAATGATGCAACAAAGACCTTTTGAAATCCAAACCGTTTTCACGATTGATTAAACCAGAATGCACAACAACTGAAATTCAAATATTTTTCTATATCATGTTGACAACTTTTTCCATGTCTGTTTTTGTATTCAGTGTGTAAGCCTGAATCGAACCGCATCTGCTCCTCTGGTATATTCTGTTGCATTGCCATCTGCAATGATTCTGACGTCAATAGCGAAGTCCGCTTGAATGGGATGGTCACATAGTGAGAGAAATCTGAAAATATCTTATATCATTCATAATCAAATTTTGCATGGATGTAGATCTAGCAACATCAGTAATAATACTAATCAATTTATTTATATATTTATATGTCATCGAAAGGAGGTAGACAACAGATTAATGAGACAGATGGGCCCTAAACTTAATACTGAACCCTAAATCCTAAACCTACAATCCCTTATTCGAAATCCTTACCTTAATTCTTAACTTTAAATCCCAACCCTATACCCGGAACCTGTGGTCAGTCCATGTATGTGTGTATGTGGTGATGGTGGTTAGGGGGGGGGGGGGGGGGGGGTCGCAGAGTACCGACTGTAGAGGCAGCAATGTGTGTATATCATAGTTGTGATCAGAATACTGTTTAGCTCGACTTACGTGGCATAAATTCAGATTACCTGTAGTAAGGTTAAGAGAAATGGTTTTCAAAATGTTTATGTAAAAAGCTGATATACAGTTAACAATCAAATGCAGTTACTGAAATAACACATTGTATGAGAAAACTCACCGAACGAAAGTTCTGTAAAGGTCATGCGGTCAGGAGACATAAAACAGCAACACTTGGAAGTACAATGTACATGTATTGTATGATTTAGGACTTCTGTCTAATGATGTGACTAATATTTCTTTGACCTGCATGTGTATGCGACAGCAACGGGATCAGTGAGACTGATCTATCTGGGCAAATTGAATATGAATATGTCTGATCTATCTGGGCAGTTGAATATGAATATGACTGATCTATCTGGGCAGTTGAATATGAATATGACTGATCTATCTGGACAGTTGAATATGAATACGGCAGTTGAATATGAATATGACTGATCTATCTGGGCAGTTGAATATGAATATGACTGGTCTATCTGGGCAGTTGAATATGAATATGACTGATCTATCTGGGCAGTTGAATATGAATATGACTGATCTATCTGGACAGTTGAATATGAATATGACTGATCTATCTGGGCAGTTGAATATGAATATGACTGGTCTATCTGGGCAGTTGAATATGACATGTGGTGATGGACTTTACAGCTGATCGTCTTAAAAAGTAGGCAGTACGTTTAAAATACTTGTATAGGTGCGGTACATAATGACACACAGTGGGAGCTATGTTAGATGAGAAAACACAAAAATATGTCCAATTTTATTCCATGGAGTATGGGAACTTAATGATAAACATTTATGTTTTGAAGAAATAAGTTCGTACCCATTACAGCTTAATAAATCAATGCTGTTTTTTCTTCTTATTTTAAGGTAAGGCAACATGTGTAAATAAATCGAGATAAAATATTCATCTGAAAATTACAGATGATTAATTAGTCTCCATCAGTCTCTTTAATATTTTATATTTTAAATGTAGTTATTCTATTGGTGCTTCAACAGGAGTATACCAAAATACCTGCACCTTTCAATGTTTGGAAAGCTGGAGTGAAAATGTTATAGAAATATAACATATCCTGATACCTGTATATGTTGATATCTACATATCCCGATATTCTTAATTTCTCACAGAAAAGTTTCAACATATATTTTTTCCCTTAAATCAACGCAGAGATTCTAGATTGTAAATTCAAAGTGAGTCTTAATAAACTATGAAAATTTATTTTGTATTTAAATCCATTTGTCGAATATTTGAATATATCGATTTTGTTTGAGATAACTACTTAGAATATATTCTAAAATCTTAGAAAAGATGCAGATTGAGGCGATTTGAGTTACAGGTATATAGAATAGTATAAATAAGAAATACATAGACTTGATACAATTTTTCTCGTTCTACATTTAAATCAAGAGTTATTTGGCAACCTTTTGTGTAACGAAATTTCATTAATGTATAAAATACATTGGAGAGGATTAATAAGTCGTTAGAACTTGTGTCCAATCCATTTGTATGTATTATGCAATAAAATGTGTTTAAATCAACAAAAGAAAATGCCATGAATTGATATTGCTATATTCATAATTAAGAGTTTGTAGATAAGATCTCATAGTCGAAAAATTTCCCTTTCTTCAACTATAAAATTTTGGAACAGCTTACCGAAAACTTTAAAAATGCACACAAAAATGTCCTGGACTGTTTAAAAAACTTAAAACCTCTATTTTATACATAAGCATAATGAACTTTATAGCATGTACTGGAAATTGATAAAACCCCACCGTCAACAAAGAAATAGACCAGAAAACTCAAAGCTGATTTACATGCGATCGTTATCATCCCCAATGTATTAAAATGGCTAAGATCCTATATTGAAGATGATTTTTATTTAAAGTAATCATGATATTAACTATTCATTATTTCCGAAATATATACTACCCACTGTCTAGTCTGACATGATTGCCCTAATTTTGACTAAAAATAAAGCTGAGATTTCTTAAAGTTGTTTACATTTTTATTAAAACATCATCAGAATGATTTTTTTTCGTAAACAATAGTAAATGCAAAATTGCATTTTGTTATTTGAGTGAGAGAGAGAGAGAGAGAGAGAGAGAGAGAGAGAGAGAGAGAGAGAGAGGACTAGAAAAGATGAAAACTCTTTTTTTCAAAAAATATATTTGTCAATGATATTGGAGAACACATGGTGAACGTATGCAAATTAATTCTCTGCATCTTTGAAATCTATTAGATTTATTGAGGACAATTTAAATCATGATCTTCAAGTCTAGGATAAATTTTTAAGACTTGATAAATTCATTCATTTGACATCTATATGTTTTTATGGGGCAATATTTTATCGACTTTGCATAAAACAAATAAACAAAAAAAACCCCCCAAAAACAACAACAACAACAAAATAATAATAATAATAATAAAATAAAATAAAATTGTACCATACAAAATCTGGTACCTAGATTCTGCAATATTGAAAATACACTTAAGTAGAAAATGATTTGTTATAATGTTGTAGAATATACCGTGGCTGATAATGTTGTACATATGTCATAATCTGTGAATGGAGAGGGTAAAATAAGTTTTCAGAACTTATGGCATTGTATGCCAGTGATACAATGAAAATTGTTCAAATAAAATCAGATGTGACAGAGAAGAGGAAAAGTGCATGAAATTGTGTTAAAAGACAGCCACGTCAATGACTGAATATGTTATGATGATAGTTATTTTGAATTGAGAGATGATGACGATGATGATTCAATGAAACCATGACAATCTTTAAAATCATTTACGATTATAAAATAAGTTGACGAATTATATCCAATTGTACATTTTTAATAGCCTGAATAAGATCATTTCATTGTTTGATATATTTAGGACACTCGAAATAGCTCGATTATTAAAACATCACTTTCCTTCGAGAATATCTCACTCGTACACATTTCAATAAGTTATTCATGATATGATCATTAAACCAAGTATGCTTTGAGATTGCTTGCATCGTTTCGTAACAGTGAATTAACGCGGTATTCTTCGTGTAGAAAGCATATAGTGCCTGTAACTTTTGTTACATGAATAATCATTTCAGAGAATTTCAAATACTGTATTCCTGTTGCATTTTTCATATTCTTATTGTTAATAATTCCACTTAAAGCCCTTTTATAGTTGAAGGAAAACGTGTGCGATATACTAGTATATGATAATTTGAATACTCTTACAGAGTCATGGGTGTTTTTCAATAACGGTATCAATTCATGAAAAGGCTAAAGCAACGATCAGTGATCAATCTCGAGGACAGCAATTCATGAATCTTTCTACCAGTGCACAAAGGGCGCCTGTCTAACGCACGATAAAGTCCAGACGGAAGGAATTGCACATGTACATCTTTAACTAATAATCAGTTTCCTTTGCTTCAGTTTGCATATGTCCTAAAAGTTTGACATCCTTTTCTAAGTAGTTATTGTATACAACTCTGCACAGATACCTTGCATGTATAATGCAAATAGCATGACGGCATCACAGTAGCTTATCTTTTTATTATAGAGTGAGGATGAAAGAGAGAAAGAACGGAATAGGCTAAAACAAATTCGAAACATCGAAGTTTGTTTTTTTTTTTTTTTTTTTTGGGGGGGGGGGTCTCTCAAGGACGAATTTATTGATGTTTCAAGCCAGGAAACTGCACATTGAAAAGGGACAAATTATTAAAATATTAAAGCTGTCGAGGATCGTTTTCTTCCAGACAAGGGAAAATCCCACACAGAAAATAAACACCCTATCTAAATAGGCCAATTAGGAATTTATGACATCAAAATAACACAGTTATGTAATTATCATTAGGTCTTATCAAGATGAACAAAATATTGTCAATCAAATTGGACCAGGTTTCAATAGTGATGTCAAAAAACTTCAGAAATTCTGTTCTGATTTATGTCGAGTGTTGATAAAAAAAATTGTTGTCTTGCTAACTAAAAGTTTCCACACTTCGGGTGTGCCAAATTGCCTGACGCCAAGATAATCTGTGAAATTATAATTATTATAACAAATTATTTGCACGCAATGGGGAGAATTTTTATAGCCAAGGATTTTTTTTTAATTACTAGTAAACTGAAATGATTTAAAGAAGAAAATGTGCATATTTTTTTTAATGGAAAGTGCTAAAACTATTTAGTTGTTTTGCAAATTTTCAAACATGATTCTCTAACAAAAAGTTCATATTTTAATGCCTATGTCAAATAAGTCAATAAGGTCTAAGTAGACCTTGGTCTAATTAAAAAGGAGATATTTCTCTTCTTTTTTAAATAAATAATGACTATAACTAAATGGTATATTAATGTCCTAGCGGCATTTGTCGGCTTTTCTGGTCTTTTAACGACCCATTAAGATTCACGAAAGATTGACGCATACAGAGCACATGAATGAAAATGATGATTTAGAAAATTTTACACTTCAAATTTCTTTTTAAACCCTTCTTTCATATATGTTACGAGGGATGATAGCACGGAATGAACAGTAGGGTGATTTTTCCTGTCAAATCAGCCATCACACATTGTTGCTGAAGATTTATTGGAAATAACTCAAAAAACTATTTATTGACAACTTGATGAAAATAATAATTAAATATTTAAGGACCATTAATCCCTAGTATTCATGAAATTGTATTCGCGCACATTTTCAGGGATGGTGTATATATAATGTGTATCAATAGGTACCTAGGTAGTGAGTACGATCGGATGAGTACTCACGAGCTAATTGCTAAAACATTATCAGTTGTGTTATGAATAGCTTGACTAATACCCCTAGTGTAATTTACAATGGTAAGTGAAAGTTCTTGCCATAGCTATTCAACGTATCCAAATTTTGCAATAGTAAATTCATAATATTAAATTGTTTGCTACAGTAAAATCAAAGTACATATGTGAAAGCTCTTACTATAATAAAGTATAGACTTAGTAAAGTCAAAGCATCAAAGTTTTTTCTACAGTAATCAAAATATCAAAGTTTTTGCGATAGTAAAATCAAAGTATTGGAATTTTTTCGAAATGAATTAGTAGTATGGTTTATCTTGGTTTCATTTCAGTATATATATATATATATATATATATATATATATATATATATAAATATATATATATATATATATATATATATATATATATATATATATATATATAGTTTAACTTCTCTCTCGAGAATTTTCAACTCATTTGGAGACGTAGGGATCTTTATCATGCCACACCTGCTGTGTCACGGAATCTCGGATTTTGTCGTCCCATCCAAAGGACTGCGCTATTTAGTCGCCTCTTAAGACAAACAAGGGGTTCTGAGGACCTATTCTAACACGGATACCCACGGACGTTTGTTTGTTTGTTTGTTTTTGTTGTTGTAGTTTTTTGGGTTTTTTTGTTTTTGCTTTTATATATGTAGACCAGACCACACTGACAATATAAATTTTGTACATCCTTCAGGGTGAAGAGTAAATTGTGGAGTCATACTTTACGCAGAAGATAAACGACTTTAAAGAGCTAATATTTACATGCATGTATGTTTAGAATTTTTATGTTACTCTGCTCCCCTTATTACCTCAATAGCACTTGAATATATTACTAGTTGTGTGAATCCGCAGAAATAGTCTTGAATCCTCAAAACACTACACACCTTTTTTTTTTTACTGCATGAACGAATAATAATATAAATGAAATAGATTGAATCCGAAACAAACGTAGTACAAATTGACAAATATAATGTTTATATTTTTAGATTAATTTAAATACGCTTGATTGATATCTAAAGATTATACAACTCGAGCGCTAATATTAACAATAATTTTAATCCCCTGTCAAATACATACATAACATTAATTGGGGGGGGGGGGGGTCATAAAAAAAATACATTTACGTTAATCCCGCAGAAACACATGTACACTTTGAAAACCCTTGTCTGAGAGACCGCGCTCTTGTGCGGTCCGTAATAATTTTCACTTGCATGAACATTGCATATGTACATTGAATCGTTAAGTTAGTATTTAAAAAAATCCAACCAAAAAGCTTGAAAATGGAATAGGCAGAAGGAAACTAGAAATTTCTCTCTCAAACAAATCAAAACGGAATTCAATAAATGTTATCTAGATAGAAATTTTTGTTGAAATCATATCAGAAGGAAAAGAATATAGAATGCTGTATTGTACAGCTTTTTGTGTTACACTTTGATCTTCCAAATAAACTTTTCTTCAAATAATTGATCAAATGACTCCCCAAAATGAATAGCTAAAGGCGTACACTGGTTCTTGGAAAGTCACTCTGCAAAACCGAATTCTGGACTCTTAAAGGAAACAACCAAACGTTTCCCAAGCACATCCTGATTATGATCGATATATCTACAGGGTTAAGAAGCAAGTTAAATACAAGAGTTACACGTCTTGTCTGGATTTATTCAAAACTAACTAACTAACTAACTATATATATATATATATATATATATATATATATATATATATATATATATATATATATCTCCGGCCTACTTGACCGTCCAGCTGGTGAGACAATTCAATGTAGGTGTACACTTGGTGTACTTACTATTTATTACAATTTCTGATCTCCAACACTTGTATAATATATTTTACTGAATTACAAATTCCTCTCATATTATCGACTCTTTTCTGGTGAATTGTCGACCCCGTCGTCTTGCTTATGAATGTATGGAGTATAAATGTCCAGTAACTTGTATAAATGCGATTACATCCAAGTGTTAATTTGGTATATTTTTATAGGTACAACAATACTAAATGTGCACATAGAAAACATAAATTTCAACACTAACAAAAGTACCATTGCCTAGTGTAATTTAATCAGTCACACTGTTGTTTTTTTTCTCTTTCTTTCTTTTTTTGTTTTCTTAGTATAGTGTTAGTCTGTTCTAAATTATCAATGATAATGAAATATGTAACATTAAATGGTTAAAGAATAAAGTTTACTTATAAATTCATGAATTATAATAATTTACAATTGGAATTTTTCTTCTTCTAAATGAAAAATTGAACAACAGATAACGAAAACTTCCAAACCCGAATTTGCTAATAATTGTTTCGGGGACAGAGTCGAACTGTCGTTTTCGTTTTCTGAGTCAACAGTCGTTGTCGTTTTAAAGAGGTCAATTATCAAAAACTGCTTCATTACCAAACATAATGTCTAATAAAAACTGTGATAATAAAAGTAACCCGAATTTTCTTATAAAGTTGACAACAGATATCAAAAGTATACACGCTCGTGCATTGATGCTGGAATGTTAAAAATAATGACCAGTCTTGTGTATCAATTAAACTAAATTATTCAACGTCTAAGAGCACCGTGTCACACTGTTCTAATCTCCAAAAGAACCCCGAAAGCTCCTCTAATCCGCTTGCTGTTGGACCGGACAATAGTTTTAATCTCCCGTTCTTTCACACGGCACTGAAAGAGAACTCCACACAAGTACAAAGACTGTAGCGGCCCCGACTCTAATTGATGGGGATATGAATTACATTAGGGACCCGTAAGAGGATCACAATATAATTGGTTGAGATTTTGTCGAGGATTTAGACTTCCAGGTTTTTGTAGCTACAAGCAGGACTATGTAAATTATTTATAAGATCGCGCGCAGAACCATTATCATTTTTCACTCGTTTGATGTCTATAAAGGTCTCAGATTTCATCGTCTATATATAGTCTACAGACTCGCGAGTTCAAGACGTACTCCTTAATCTTTTCTTCCATATCGACTCTAACATGTTAACATCTATTTCGGTCCTTTTTCGTACACTACTAGTTCCCCCTTCTTCGTCATCCATCGCTGTCACCTGTATCCTTTGTCAAAATCTGCAACTTTTATAAGAGATAGATTTACTTTGCATCGTTGCAAAAATACAAACTCATCTTCAAGAAAAAGATTTCTTATTAAGAGAAGAAATACGATGGGATAAAACGATTATGAAAATATTTCAAACTCGCATATCATAAAGAGAAGTATACCCATAACCTTTCATCTCCCTAACTTTATTGTTTCAGACACCTGGACATTTTGAGCGAGCCTGAATTTAAAATGACATGTGTTTTCTTATATTTGAATCATACATAAATTTCTATCTACTGTGACTCATAAGATGTATTAACTATAGGATATAGGGATTTACCACTGGCGAGGACCTCGCGAGCGTATCCACGCAACAAGTTACCCCATTCTCAATAACCCGTCTATCGTCTGCGGGTAAGACCTAACACTTCTGCAGCGTCTTAAACACACAAACTGCTTCATTTTGCTTAGACACCGTAATTCCATTTACACAATAAATCAAATGTTTTCGATAAAATTTGGCGAAGGAGGTCGGGCAGCTCGTCAAAATGTCCTTTGTTGGCCGAGATCGCGGTTTACCCTCCACTCCTACAGGGCGTAAATTTTACCGTTCCCGTCGTGTGACCCCTGGGGATGACCTCTATTGTAATGAGGGGTTAGTGCCACTTGAAAATTTTCGGATTCTAAAGAAGAAGATGGAAGATCTGTCAATCACCCTCAACGATGGAAAATTAACATGGAAGAGAAAATGTGTGAATATTGTCGTATTCATAAGTATGTGTATATAAACTGCTCGAAATCGATGCTATTTTTATCTGTCTTTCCGAAGCATAATAATTACGAATAAATCTGAAATTAGAAAACAAAATATAGAAACATATGGAAATCAGCAATACATCGAGGTAATGCATGGAACACAGAACCCATTCTTTCATAAATAAAATACCTTTTCTCCAAATATTTCATCCTGATTTTTCTCTATCAATATTTTGCACATAACATCGAATCCAAGTAACAATCTTAATCTTATAAATTATTTCTGAAGTACACAATTTCAATCAAACTTGAGGAATGGGTATTTTATCGCCAGTAATATAAAACAGAGACTAGCGTCTGGTCCAATAATCCCTCAACGTAAATGTTCAGTGTTTTTACTAAATTAAAATGACTAAGATTTTGATTTATTCCATCAAACCGAGATAAATGTAGTACAGTACAAATTAAGAATTTAGAAAACATATTGAAGTTCCTCGTCAAACCGAAGCAAGGCAAATCCAAACAGATATCGGTTAAAGAAGCAATCTCGTTCATATTGCTTTTTCCTTTTAAATAAATGACTGTATATTGCCTACACCCGGGTAGGAAAGGAGAAAGTGCATTTGGCTGTGGCTTAAATCTCTGAAATTTACTGTCTGATAAAGATTTGATTTAGTGGACTGTGTGTTATCTCCCCTGGTTTTTGTTTTAACAAGTGATCGAAGAAAATCCTTGGTTCTGGCAAGAAATCTAACCCTGTTTCGTAAAAATTGTTAAACAACCTTAACACGATTCATTGTTTATTGCTCAATCTAGAATGTGTTTAAGAGTCGCATATTTTAAACAGTTTTATATTTCAAATTTTATATTCAAAATTTAATGTGTATAAAATATTAGCAAGCATCTATATCACAGATATTGGACGTTGAAATGATAGTCGATTAAAAGAAGGGGGAAGTAACCTTTATTCATGTCCAAATTACGTAACAATTCTCCCTAACATAACTGATAAATCGGTTTTAAAATGTACAAAGAAAAGTCTTTTCAGATATTGATTGACACATTTCATATTCTTTTCTGATGTAATGGAAGCATTATTTGAATTTTGTAAGGAATTGGACCGCGGGTTGTTCTATAGTGAATATACAAGACACATGGAACAATCTACATCAAGCTAAATCAATTCAGGATGCATGACAAGGACGGAGTCGGAGTGAACGGAAATCATGGATATTCACTGCGCGTCTGTAAACAAGAATGATATTTAATATGCAGCTTACAAAGTTTTCTTTATTTACAGTAATCAGGATAGTTGTACTGATACGCTTGCAATTGCTATATACTCGTAAATAAATATGGGGGGGGGGGGGGGTAATAAAATGATATTGGTGTACATTTGTGAAGTTTTCTGGTTCATTTGTGAGCAGATGTGCAACTCGAAATCATATATACACATTCCCTTTTTATTCAACCTGTTCGTCATGGAAAATTAGTGTTGCATTGCAACTGTCATTCACATATATTAATGCACACTAATGCAATAAAGAAAAAATACCATTGCTTTATTTGTAAAAACTTAATGATCCATAAGTTGAATGGTGGTTATAATGAAACCAGTTTTCACTCTTTGAAACAAGATAGGCATTTTTAGGGAAACGTTTGATGCCTTAAAACACTTTGTATAATTAAGATACCTCATTTAATTCAAATAGATGGGGGAAAATAAACGCTGCGAAAACATTCTAGTGTTCGTAATAAATCACAGACATGGATATTAGACAAATATTAATGATACTTCTCGTTTCATCCTATTAGTGCTAATATCGATGATAGATTTGTCAAAGCACAATTTTCTTAATTGTACTTCTCCAAGCAACTAGCTGCTGATTCGATGCGTCTCGTTATGACGGATATTTTGTGTGCCAAAAAAGCATCCAAATTAGTTGAAATATTCCATATACTGTACATAATGAATAGAATTTTAAAGTGTGGGGGATATCAAGTGACGAGAGTGGAGGAACCGTCTGACCAAAACTGTTATTTGTCACCGGAAATAAAAGAACGATTGATGGCAGCACTCTAAGCAGATCCACTTTTGATTGCCGTAAAATAGTTGTATGTCAACATATTTGCATTCTCAAATACGCGATCAAATACGGGGCAAAGTAGATACCTGCTCAGTGTATATGCTATCACATTTTATTTAGTCATTGTTCCATTAATGCTAATGTGCTCTTACTTTGCAATATTAGCAAATGTGGTCTTTAATTGTTCTATCTGACAAGCTTGGTCTATGGTGATGGAGAGATTTGAATGGCCCTAACGGCTCTCATTATCAGAAGTCAATATGGCGAATCTGTATCTTTTGTTAGCCGTAGATGTAAATCACAAAGTTTAAGTGTTTCGTCACACGGTAATCTTTACTCCAATATATTGTAAATATAGATAAAACGAACGTGTAAAGCTAACCACTTGACGCAATAGACTCGCAGAGTGCCAACTCGAAGCTAAACAAGTTTATTTTCAATAAGTTGTTGTCCTTCTGAAGTACACGGATATCATCTCCATGAAGAACTAATATATACATGCATTTAGAGTATTCTAATAGTAACTGCAATAAATTAAGTTTTCAAAGTAAATGACATATATATATATATGTAAAGAAATAGCATTCATCCTAAACTAAAATTTAAGGACATCAAAGAATCTTTAGATTCAAATAATACAACGTTAAGCGTATATTTCAAATATCTGTAGTTTAGCCTGTAGCAGTATTTGATAAAATATTAATATTTTTGATGCATTAGTCAAATTTTGCATTAAATTCTCCAATCACAAAAATATTACTTATAAATCACAACACACAAGAAACAAAATATGCTGATATCACTGGTAGCCCGTATCGGTAATGAACGCATGGCCACTGATCCGGATTATTATCAATATCGTTTCGGATACTATATTGCAGGTGCAGTTCTTTTGATGCTAAATCATTAAGCGTTATTAGAGTTTACTAACTTCTAAAACACGAATGATACGGTGTTTTGGAGCAGATCAAAGAAGACACTAACCAGCCTCTTGGTAATAAAAGTCATGCCGCAACACCGAGTCTGTGTTGGTGTTCTTACATGGAAGAATGGCGTGATGGTTTTCCACATACGAACATTGTAGTCAGATTTTAAGGTACAAGGGCTGATAAAACAAATAAGTGGACTAAACCTTGAAGTTTGCGTGTGTATATTTAGAAAGTGTCCCAGTTGTCTCTTTTCATCTTTTTTTATCATGACAAGAAATGGAATTATATTCGCCACAATTTTTTTATTCAATGGATAGGGTTAACTAATGGCAGTATACTATCATGTGTTCATTTGTCATACACAAACTATGGTTTGCTATGGTTTTCGGATATAGAATGTATATTTATAATAAATTGCAGTTAAACTAATCTTTCATTTCAACCTATAAAACTAGTGATATGTGACAGGAGTTTTATTTCCAAATAACAAAATGAATATATAAAATATAAAATAAACATTAAAAAAAATCCAGACTTATTGCGTTTATATTTTATGAAGCAAAATATATGTAACTTTTAGTGTTCTCTTCAACTTTTGAATTAAATTATCATTTAGTTTTCAAATGAATAGTACATAGTATAGTGAGATAGCAGTGATTGATAGTCAAAAGAAGTGAAATGTTGGGAATGTTATAAAAAGTACAATACCCCTAAAAAGGTGATGAAAATCAACACACACAATCAAAAAAACCAGACTAAAGCTCATTGCACATGGTTGAAAGAGAACAAAACTTCATTCTGGATGCTTTATTCTAACAATTTCTCAAGAATGCTACAAATAGTTTTAAGACTAGCTTATTACATATCATTGAGCAAAAACAAAGGTCGGTCCAAAGAGATTTTGAAGATAATAACAACAATGAATCACTGTAATTCGAGATCGAGGTACTAGGGCGCCTCGATAGGGTAGTATCACGAACCCGAACCTGAAGACTTTACCAGGATGTACGTTCACGTGATTGGACTTGACCCGAGTAATTGTTTTACATCAAGATTCTGTGTTGACTGTATTTCAAAATATCAAAGATTTTTCAAACTCCCACGAGTCTTTTGTGATCTTTAGCTCATCCTATTGCAAGTAAATTTTCAGTAACCGAAAATTATACCAACATTATATTATCAAGCTAATGAAAATCAAGTTGCAACGAATTAACCAACTGATATCTGTAGTTAATATACCATTGTTAATTTTCTGCTTATTGTAAATTTTATGACTACATTCAATCATTTATTGCTCTGCTCTCCACAATAAAACTGTATTTTCAATAACACTGTCTTTATTTCAACCCGCATTTTATGACGAACTCATCAAATGCAGTTCTGTGGAAGATATCTCCGACTTCTCTGAATACTCTATCGATTTTCTTGGCTCTGCAACGACACGCCCCCTTGTTAAAAGACATAATTGGTAATATTGAATGTAATTCCTCGGTGTTTCGCCTAACTCGATAATTGCAGTGTAAGATGCCTTAATCTGTCAATAAAATCATTGTTTTAACCGCTCTTTAATTACAGTCACTTGTAGAAGACGGGAAACGGACGCTCTCACCGCCGACAGAAGATGTCAATATCCAAAGAAAGCGAAGAGAATGACAACGAGCTATATATCTCCGTGTGTTTGATTTTCAATTAGAGAGTCCTTCCATTATGCAGTACAATGCTACCAATAGCGTAACTTAAAAAAAAGTAATTGTGCTGATAATCTTTCAAGACTGTGTCATTGCTAACACCGTCTGTACTGGATGAAATATTGTTTTAAACATTTGAGATTCAATGAAAAAAAAATTTAATTCCTCAGTGACACCTATAGGAATCAGAATCTCTCTCTCTCTCTCTCTCTCTCTCTCTCTCTCTCTCTCTCTCTCTCTCAGTACTAAATGAATTGTGGTAGAAAATAATAACAGTTTCAGAATTACAGCTGGGCTTGATTTGATTCTACAATGATTTTTGTAAAATGACTTCCTAGACAGGATATTACTTCTCCTTAATTATACGTGTTCTTCAAAAGGTATGGATGTATTCTTTGAAACAAAATATCTTACAACGTGAGTTAAAGCAGGAAAAGAAGCAGTACAGTTCGGGGCAAAGGCCACGAGTTTTAAAATATGACGATAATTGATCTCAGGGACAGAGATCGACTCACATTGTGATAATAAAGCCCCAGTTTTGCAAAGAAATGGAAATATTTGGATGTTGAGTTTGGACTTATTAAACTCCAATTAATTTTGAAGTAATCAGTATTCTTATAATGAAATTAGCAACCAAAATTATCTCAGAAAAAAATATTACTGGAGTAATAGAAATCTGACGCTGATTTGGATGTGCTTTTTTGAGTGAATAGTCGTGTTCGTGGTTTCAACATCTCGATCTCGATCGATTCTATTACATTATCCCGAAAAGCTGCCAACAAGGACACATATGAAATGCACTCAGATTCCCTCTAATTTTCATTATACCTAGACAAAAACACGTGTCCAAGCAATCTTTTTAATAAATTAAATTACTGGCGCGTCTATAATCCCATACAGGGAGTCATTGCTTCACACCGGTGATGACCACATGGGATGCAAGGGATTTTTTTTTTGAAAAAGCGCCACATGGGATTTCATTGGGTGTATGTTCAAACTTGTAGAGCTGGGTCAATATGAACTCTGAGAGAGAGAGAGAGAGAGAGAGAGAGAGAGAGAGAGAGAGAGAGAGAGAGAGAGAGAGAGAGAGAGAGAGAGAGAGAGAGCTCTTATGTCTAACTATACCATACCACATGATACACGGTTTTAAGCGCACCAAAATGATCTTCCTCACTCAACCATGGGCCTTTTTTTTTTTTTTAAAAAACCGTCTGGGTCGTTATTACTAAGCATTAAAAACTGATAGATCTGTTCTGGTAAAAGAAAAAAAAAACAATAATAAAAAAAACCTACAGTTTTTAGATTTAAAACTCAACCGCAATTGTTTTTGTTACAATTCCTGTAAAAAAAAAGTATACGATATCAGTAACGTGCCTTGTCGTGTGTTGAGGTCATTCTACCGCGTAAAACAACAGTCTGGTTGTCGCCAAAACAAAACTCTATTGACAAACAATACATGCAAGCTTTGGTCCACTACAATATCTACTGGACATTTTGCATTTCTGCAGTCGATGTAGAAATACAAACAACGAAAACATTTCCAAAAGAGTTCACAAACATTCAAAATATATATGCGAATTTCCTCTTGAAAGATTGGTCTTTAGGAAAATCAGGTTAAAACAACTGACTGAGACTTGCAAAAACTCCTATATATCCACTATTACAACGGTATAAGTTTGACTACCCTCCGAATGAATTACATGTCGGAATTAAAACACTGTCTATAAAGTTTAAAGTATTGAAATGATCATAAAAGTAAGTCTAAAGATAATTATGGCACAACCATTTTTTTTCTAATGCAAAAAGAACATTAAATGTTCCCCCACAAACATTGAATGCTACCAATATATCGGGAAAATGTATGAAACAAATCGACTAACTTTTAGTTCAACAGTGAACTTCCCAAAGTGAGTATTGTCAATCTTTTCAAAACGCATATAAACTACCATCAATACATATCAAATCATTTCTTTGTGTATTCCAGTCAATGAATTACATTCAGTGGGTCAGCAATTCACATTTTTTTTATACAGTCTGAAGGTTTTTATAGTAAACAAATGAACTGAAAAGTCGCAAAGTCAATACACATACACAGTACACATAATGATTTTTCTTTGAACTGTACAATTAACGCGTTTAATTTTTTGTGATATATTTCAAAACCCCTTTGTGATATTCAAAACGTTAAGATATTTAGCTTGTACTTCAATGTTCCATTATTAATAAGATAATCTTCTTAAGTTCTTGTTTCTAAAACCTACGAAAGCCCTGTTGATATTGTTGAATTTAATCTTGGATATTCTTGGATATATAGGCCAGTCAATTAATCCCGTACAAACGAAAAACGTTACAAATACACACACCGAACGTGTAAACATCTAGTCTGATATTTAAATAAAAGATCTATCTTCTCTTTCTATTTCTCTTCTCGCCGTCTTTATTCGAGATCGCTCAAACGTTTTATATTTTACAACAAACGTTTTGTAAAGGCGTTTTGCCGCTGCATATATACACTATAGATCTTGTGTGAATAAAAAATTGATTACCTCAGCACAAATAAAAATTGTGATAAAAAGTGAATGGAGGAAAAAGTAACATAATATCATTAATGAGCCGAATAAGTACAACTCGATGAAACCACAAATACAATACGCCATTGTATATAAACAGATTTCTTTGAGCAATAAGTTCAGGACAAGCTGAGAGGAGAAGTTGAAGAGAAAATGATAATGAAATCATAGCGATATAGATATGACATTGTACAAAACCAACGGAAATTAATTAAATAATGCAAAGAAACCCTGTCCTTTAGTGAAATGCTTGGTGCACGGTATGAAAAAAAAAGAAGCATATTATAGACATATTAAAGGAAATTTAATACAAAAAAGTTGCGAATTTAAATACAATGTGTCCCGACACAGATTCAAATAGAATTTCTCTATAATGCAGGTGTTTGAGGGGAGTCGCTTTACCTTCAGTTTCAATTCAAACATATGAATTACAATATTTTTGTTGAATTAGGCATATCTGCAGGCATATGTGAATTAAAATTCAAGTATGAAACATCGAAAGAGATATAGATTTTGCTCAACATTATTTAAACTATATTAAGAAAAATCGCAAATAGTCAACTTAAACACGTCTCCTCCAAACCTAATGGATGAGATATATGGGGATGACAATGATGAGGATGAAGATGATGAAGAAGGCAGTGAAAAAAGTAATATATTAGTTTACAATTTTCATTTCATACGTTTATAATTATGGAACATGAATAACGTGTTTTGATGAAGCCTCCTGAGTGTCGTTACAAAACACCCCTGAATGATTGATACCAAGAAATGGGTTTTGATGTGCCGCTGATGATGGCTTCCTCTCCGCCAGTTAACAGACCGGGTAGATTGTCCATGATTTATACAAATATTAAAATTTAATGTTAAAGATACTGCGATCTCTTTCATGTGACATCGCTGAATCTTTAATGTATGATTTCCACAAAAATATCAACGGTTAAAATTTTTTTAACTTGGGTACGTAGAGCAATGCAGGGATATTTTTCAATATTGATACGACATTAATAAAGAGCAATATCAACTGCATTAAAAAGGCAATGCAGTGCCGAAGTTGTGCTATCGTGGGGTAGGGTATGAAATTCACAAAAAGCGTATATGTCTTTTTGTTGTGGTTTGAAATGCATCTGCCATTTTGTAAAACACAGTGTTAGGTATCCCGGAAATGCAATAATGAAGAGTTCAGATGAAGGCGAATCTTTCCAACAAAATCAGTATATATCTTAAACACATTGAGAATTGTACATTAGGTGAAACAAAATTAATGTGTCATTTTATGTAACAGAGTACTAATAAATCACAGAAACTGACAGACACCAAGGTGAATCTTGGACTATATCATGGCTGCTAACAAAACTCAAATTCCCTTTTTTATACATAATTTACAGATGGAATGCGTTTTCTGATTACACCCAAGTCCTCAATGCGGTCAGTGCAAGCATTTCCTGACTTAGCAACCTACACACAGAGTGGAGCTATGTAGATAACGAATAAGAATGCTGACGGAGAGTCATAATCCCGAAAAGGAACGTGTTTAGAATTAACCAAATTATTAAGAGATGGAGAAACAGCCTTTTATGTTAGCTCCGTTTATAACGCATTAATATATTTCCTTTTTAAAAACTTTCATATCATAATTTCATTTTTCAGCGAACGTCCCGTTTGACCGTGAATTGATTATGGGAAGTAAGAATGGAGATTTTAATTTTTATAAGCACTACGCAGAACCCTGCCTTAGCCACACCTGGTGAAAGTCTCTGCCAAATGCCCCTTGATTTATGTAATTCGTTCTACAATCCTCGAATGTCTCATCCATAAAATGGACATCAATTTTAACAGCTGACTGATAATGCTTCCTCCGATTTCCATGTGAAACCTTAGAAACAGATTGATGTTCATATAGACAAAAATATGATGTTACCATGTTCTCGTCTCAAGATGTTGACGGCGCACTAGAGTGTGGGGAGAGTAAATTTCTTTCAATAGTATATGGCACTCCTGTTTTAAACATATGAGGGAAAAGTTAATTAAATATTGTTTTTCCCGTGTCTTGATCAGATATATACAGAAAGTGCATATCAAATCAACTGCTGCTGGCGGATGTACAACGTGTGCAGCGTGGCCGATCGTTAACGTAATTCTCAGTTACTACCAAAAAACTTCAATCACATCTCTGCTAGATAAGCATCTTCCAATATTTGAATGATGTAGCTGATAGCGAATTCACAAGAAAGACTTATGATTTGTAGGTTTAGAATATGTGACTACTTTGAGATTTTTGAGTCGGTTTTTGCATCATATTTTAACACCTATATCATATATATAATACATATGCAAGTACTTTAGCATATAAATTTCACCATGTTCACAAATTACTTTTTCATGACATTACAGATACTTTAAATGCTTCTAACAAACGCTACCATAAAAAACAACAAAATACCATATCGTATGATTTTCCCAATTTTTTTTCAGCCGCGTTCATTTTATGTAGAATACCTGGAGCGATGAATAATCAACACACCCTTGTACAAATACCCAAGTTTTTTTCCTTGTGTTTGAAGTTCGAAATTTCTCAACCGTTACGAGTTTTAATATATGTATCACGAATACCCTGGATAAACTCTATGTGTGTAAAATAAACCGGCCGAGGCTAGTCTTGCATGAAACGTTGGACAAATTCAAGTATATGTAAATAAAATCTTCCATGCCACGTCCAAAAACTGACGTATAACTTACAATGTTTCCCAAGACATTAACTTTGATTCCTGCTGTTCTCCGATTTCGGTTGTGATTAAGTTTTTTCCTCTTTTGGGTTGGTGACGAAATGGGGAAATAATTAACCGGTTTCGTTGATTTTTGAGGCATATTTTAAAGCATGTTATTCATACTGGAAGAATATAAATGCAAATGTTTGAAGTACAGCAATACTTTTGAATTTCCAAGTCTCGTTCTCGACAATTCGTAGTCACCTTGGGACCTTGTGTAGAAGCCTTGTATGCACACTTTGGTAATTGTACCCGATTGCTTCATTTTTCTTCTGCTGTGGCAGGTGACAGTTCCCGCATACAATAGACGAGAAATGACCT
>JAMZEH010000046.1:2015000-2022500 GCA_024699665.1 Ostrea denselamellosa
TGAAAATGAATGAAAATAAATATTATTTTATTTGTGTCATTTCTATATTTACGACATAAACAAGAGGCATGGAACGTAACATTTTATGAAGAAATTCAGATTTACCATCTGTTTGAAGGATACCCCACCTGGTAGAGAGAGGTGTATGAGTAATGCTTAACATGGACTAGTAATCCTTAAGAATTTCGGTAAATCCTTTCCACATTTTCTGATTTAGTCTAAAAGCCAGGAAACTCCACTGACAACACAATCTATAACTTTTACTTACATTAATAAACTCTACATAAACATAGGTATTCAATTAAGTTTGTCTAACAACAAACTAAGAATTCACGTTTTCTTTTTTCAAGCTTGAACAAATTATACCTGGTGAATTCTTAAATTCTAAAAAGTTTTTTTTTTTTAATTCATGACTACCAATACACCCATATATTTTCATGCAAGAAGTGCTTGAAAATTACTTCAGTTCTCTTCCTTCTTCTCATGATATCTCAAATTAAACTGACACCGACTTCTTAAAACTAAACTATTTTATATAACATTTCAATTTTTATAATTAAAACTTTCAAACATTTGGTAGACGAATGACACTAATTGCTTTCCGTTTGTTTTGTTTAGCCTTCCAGAGTACGGTAATTTTAGCACCTAAGTACAATCACAATAAAAGAGTTTTAATTGTCTAATTAATGCCAAGTGGAATGTTACAGCGTTTCTAAATCTTCACGGTAGTTACCGGTGTTTTTCGCTACTGAAGTGTGAAAAGCCTATCTGATTGTCAAGAACACAAGCGACCCGCTGAAACTAACGGTCAGACGGTTTCTTTGAACTTTGTCACGGTGCGAATAGTGTCCCCGAAGGGTCCCTAGCAAATTGAGTGATTCTCGCTTAAGCGTTTTAAAATGCTACATTTCCGGTTCAAATACCGATTCTTTATATTGCTGAAAAATTCTTCCCTAAGATAATAAAGATACATTATATAACCTAACAAGAAAATTCTCTTACAAAATTCTCTTACAAAAAAAAAAAAATTTAAAAAATTGATACTCCACAAAATTGTGTCAATATCAGTGTATATTTTATAAGCTGAATTTATAGGAAAAAAATAACTCTTTAGTTTTACATATGTAATTTATGAATGATTATATTGTAAAAGCTTTAACGGTAAGTGCATGGAAATATAAAACTTTAAATAATATACCCAAAGAAAGCTTACAAACAATCAGTAACTATATATGACACCAAACTTTATATAATTCATGTACCACAATTTAGACAAATTATTCATATCCCTTCACAATCCCTCAAAATTTGATTCTAAATAATTATAAACTTTATCTGATTATTGCTACATGTAATACTGAAAATGATAAAATTACACAATGGCAATACTATTTCCTGTAACGTGATTCAATACTCAGTAGGAACCACCATATTTTCATTCAAACACAATAGAATAAATTTTTGAAACGGTGAATCTTTTATGAAACATTTCCATGAGAGAATTTCCCATGTTTACGAGTGCTTGCCTTTTATCACGTGTCAACCTGTCTTGATCGTTTGCAGACGACAGTTTGGTTGGGATCACACTGAAAGCTGAGAAACGGTCTGACAAAAGTAGGCCTATCTTTCCCCTTACCCCCCCCCCCCCCCTTCCCCTCCTCGAATGCAAGCCTCTTTATGAAATTTGAAAAATAAATGTTTTGCTGATTATCAATTTTTGGTGCGCATTACACAAAAACTAATGAACCGTAACGCAACATTTCTTCCTCTGTGAAGCAAATTCTCGAGCAATATTTTTGCACAAAATAAGTGAACTGAACAATATTCATGTACGTCAAATCGGTCAGATTCGTTTAGGTATTTTACCAGAGGAGCATGACATCGAAACTCTCCCGGAGAGACGCAATGATAAAGGTATATATCTGGGGAAAAACATATATACAGTTTTGAAAGACGAAAAATATTTGTTTAACAATGGTGTAATATCACTTACCAAGTCCACTCCGAAACAAGCCTCTCAAAACCCAACAGCTAGATCACTATAAAGTGTGATAAAGTAATAGTGAAAAATACATATGGTTAGAATCCAAAATATAAAATTTCAGCATTTCACTTACTGCAAGACACACACATTCTGAATGTGTAGCAAGTAGTAAGAGAAAGAACGAAGAATTCAAGCCAATATAACGCCGATTTGATTCTAGTCAATAAACTTTATTCTCTATTTATAAAAAGGACTTCTCTTAGCCCTGTGTAATATGTAACTTGATAAGAAAAGTTTCATTCAAATTTCGAACAATATATTTTGTACTCGCAGATAATAGCTACAAATACCATTCAGGGGCATGAATAGGCCTAACTATAGATTTTCACGGACGGACAAAAGAGAACTGGCACAACATTGGAGAACGGCTTATATTATATCAACGCAGACCGACAATTAAACAACCCATTCCACTGCCTTATTGTGGAGGCAGCATGTAGGAGAACTTTTCACTGATTGGTTCTTGCTAATTGGAGAATGCAATAGATTATCATTACAGGGGAAATTAATTTGTTACAATTTATCAGTTTTCTTGCGCAATAGATCGAGACAACTGATGGAGTATCAATCTAGAACACCCAGCTTTTTGCTCAATCGATTTGTTTCGGCCAAACGAACGCGGACTGAAAACCCAGGGTATATTTACGCCCCTGGCGAAGCCTGTCCATTAGCAGAAATGGATACATATTTGCACAAGAATTTAAAAAATAAACAATGACCAGCAATGTTTGGACAAAGGCCCCAGCGTAATCCCACAAAGAATGTTTTACAGAACCTCGTTCTGGTCTTTGGCAGGCTACTGTAGAAATACGAAACGCCAACCTCGGCTATCAACACATAAGCTGTTGTCTTGCACATCTAGATTAATATTATAATTAACACAGACAATTTTGGGGTTCGTTTTTTATCGTTCAAACAATCCCGGTGATTGCGTACTCACTGCTTCAACGCAACAGCTGTAGTGGGCCCCGAGAGTAAACACAACAAAATCAGATATACCTGTAACCCAAGCATCAGCTCAACGTACTCACTCTCTGTATGGTTATAAGTAAAGCAATGGTTATGGGCAAATCACGTCCAGATGTAAGTATATATCTAATGAAAAGGAATCAAATGCTAATTAAAATATCATTTCCTTCGCGAGGTGTGATACTTTGGTAAGTGCATTTATTTCTTCTAGATTGATGATTACATTAAAAACACATTTTGTCATACTAATATCATAAAGAATTTTAGGATCTTTCTTGCTTTGAATGTAAACAGAGACAACACAAGGTTTACATGTATGAAAAATTCCGAAAGCTGTTACACATGCCCAATGATGTAACGTTTCCAAAAGATTCAGAAAAAAAACCTTTAAAGATTCCATTTTCTTCATAAAAACAAAAAGTGTGGGGTAGCAAACTGTCTTATGTCAACAAGAGAGTATTTGTTTGGCAAATTTGTGGGAAAAGTATTAAAAGAGATCAAAGCTAATTCGCAAATTCTTTTGATTTTTAATTATGTCTGTGTCAACATTTTGACGTTATTGACGGGATGTTTACGCTAAGGCTTGCGTCTACTGCTTGCCTTCTGCTTACATTATCTAGGTCTTGTTTTAACAGACTACAAATTAAGAAAAATCCCCCGTGGTCTGAAACAAAAATTTAAGATTTTTTGTCAATAGTTTCAACAAAACTCTCATGGTAAAGAGCTTTACTTCTTCTTCTAGTCTATCCAGTAGACACACAAAGCGACAAAAGAGGCTACCTTGAAACAATATTGCAAATGCAAATTAAAATTACACACAGGAGGAATTAAATAAATTATAATATATTTCCATTCTATTAAATCTTATTAAAATAAAACATGTTAAAGAAAATCAATGCATTTTAGGACAGATTACCGTTCTTATAGTCTACACAAAGCCTGCAAGTTTTTCCTAAAGCATGTTAGGAACTTACACGACCGGTCCTTTAGCGTTGGGGAACATAAGCAATACGGTGCACATACAAGCGAATTGGTATGTGCAAATGCAAACCGCGTCCCAATTCTGGTGATACCTAGATAAAGCTGTTCCGTGTGACGTCACTTACTATAAATTAATCTACATGTACCTACCTATAGTATACATGTTTCAGCGATATATCAACACTGTCTAGCAGAGTGCTTATTATGACGAATGCTAAAATACGGTACCCATCTGGCATTTCACTTCATGAATTAAATATGGCTGATGCTAACTTTTCAAGTGACACCTTATAAAGACAAAAATATCTGTACTATACTAAAGATCTATTGAGGCTGACAGTCTCCAGAAGTGCCAGCACATAAAGCATAACTAGATTATGTGAAGCGCACTCATGAATGACAGAACTGCAAAGTCAAAATATAATATCGAAACAACACACCTGCGATTTTGTAATTTCTGTAAAACCACCATACATGAACATAGATTATGATAAAACAAAAGAGAGTGAGTTGTTTGCAAAGTGGGAAACATTGAGGAGGAAAACGGGAGGTGACAGAGGTATTGTGTATCCTTGATTGGCAATATAAAGGATTATGAAGATTTGCAAAGCAGTAATTTTTATTTATATACAGTTTTGAGTTAAAAAAAATGACCAAGGCTGACCCAGAGAAGATCAGCGGAAATTCACCTGGATCATCCTGAATCAACATACAACGAATAGAGAAGGACGGTCAACCACCAGTATTCCAGTACAAGCTCTTACACTTGTTGAGCAGAACGGCTAAAGAGAGAGATTGTCAATGGTCAGTACTCCAACCACAGAACGACTAAAGAAAGAGATTATTAGCGGTCAATACTCCAACTGCAGAACGACTAAAGAAAGCGATTGCCATCGTTCAATACTTCTACCTACCACAGAAATCTCGTGGGATCAAGGTTAGATTAGGCCCTCAGTACTCCTTGCTTGTCGTAAGAGGTGACTAAATGGAATGGTCTTCGGATGAAGCCACAAAAACCGAGGCCCCGTGTCACAGCAGGCGTGGAACGATAAAGATCAAAGGCTGTAAGTGCCGAGAATAGCCCTAAATTTTGCAGCCCTTAACGTCTCCATTTGAGTGAAAAATTCTCAAGAGGGACGTTAAACAATATACAACCAAACAACCTATTACAGAAAGGTTAAAGAAAGAGATTGTAATCAGTCAATACTCCAACCACAGAACGGCTAAAGAAAAAGATTGTCATTGGTCCATATTTCAACCACAGAACGGCTAAAGAAAGAGATTGTAATCAGTCAATACTCCAACCACAGAACGGCTAAAGAAAGAGATTGCAATCAGTCAATACTCCAACCACAGAACGGCTAAAGAAAGAGATTGTAATCAGTCAATACTCCAACCACAGGGCGACTAAAGAAAGAGATTGTCATCGGTCCACATTCCAACCACAGAACGGCTAAAGAGAGAGATTGTAATCAGTCAATACTCCAACCACAGAACGGCTAAAGAAAAAGATTGTAATCAGTCAATACTCCAACCACAGAACGGCTAAAGAAAGAGATTGCAATCAGTCAATACTCCAACCACAGAACGGCTAAAGAAAGAGATTGTAATCAGTCAATACTCCAACCATAGGACGACTAAAGAAAGAGATTGTAATCAGTCAATACTCCAACCACAGAACGGCTAAAGAAAAAGATTGTAATCAGTCAATACTCCAACCATAGGGCGACTAAAGAAAGAGATTGTTATCGGTCAATACTCCAACAACAGGACGACTGGAGAAAAAGACTGTTAGCGGTCAATACTCCAGTAAAAGAACGTCTAAAGGATAAAGATTGTCAACGGCCATTACTCTAGTAGTAGAAATGCGAAAGAGACTGGTTTTCAGCTCGCTCTCAATACTCCAACTATAGAACGACTAAAGAGAAAGATTGTGTCAACGACTTGTACGCCAGTTTAAGAAAGGAATTGTTAGTTATCAGTACTTCAGTAGAACACAGAGAGAGAGAGAGAGAGAGAGAGAGAGAGAGAGAGAGAGAGAGAGAGAAACGTTCAAGTTATCCAAAGAATTTGTCTAAGGTTATATAAAATGTATCTAATCTAAAGATTGATTGATTGATTGATTGATTGTTTTTCGCCACACTCAACAATTTTTCAGTTATCTCGTGGCGTCCAGTGTTTGTAGGTAGAGGAGAGAACCCAGATACAATGTATCCGGGAAGAGACCACCGACCTTCCGAAAGTAAACTGGCAAACTTTCTCACATATATTGGCGCGAGCGAGAATCGAACCCGCGCCGACTAGAGGTGAGAGACCTTGTGATTTTGAGCGCAATGCTCTAACCACTCGGCCACGGAGGCCCCTCTAATCTAAAGATGCTTGAATATTAAAACTACATTCAGTTACTAGAGCAGATGTATCTGAAACCATGTAAATCACTGGACTTGGTGCAAATATAAAATGCACCTGTTCATGTCTTCGTTCCCATTCTTAACTATGTTTTTATACCATGTCTGGTATTTACGACTATGAATCTTCTGGTATCCGCGGTTAATAATAGTTATTCCATGGCTGATCCTATTAAACACGAAATAAGAAACTCTTCCATCGCGACATTTTTCCAACGCCTCTTCTACTACGGACCAATAATGGTTTATGAAATGGAAAGAAATTCGACACCAATCGTTTCCGTTTGATAATTGGAAGAAGAAAAAAATGTGTAAATTTCTAATGTACAAAAATATATATTGAATCTAAAATCAAACGAAAAAATCTTAACGTCATTCTTTGTTTAAAGGCAAATAAATTGCACACAATTTGCTGTTGACAACTCAGTAGAATTATGCACAACATGGTTTTCAATGTATGCACTCTCAGCAATTAACAAATGACTATCGGTATTTGTCCCTGAATCATAGGACCGTATCGAATGTAACAACCTCCTAGAAATGGATGCCTGAAAGTATAGCGATCTTGTACTATCGCGAGAAATATAACGAGATTATCAAGCATCAATATAATATCCCAGATAAACCATATGCTAAGAGAAACATACCGCACTTACAACAGTACTGTAATCGCGGCACGCTTCAAGGGACTTAAGCCTATCAACTCGATCTCCTCTTATCAAACTTTCACCACTTTGGTCTCAACATTGTCCGTATAGAACCAAAACAAAGGCTTGGCGTTTGCAAATATTAACGCAATTTGAACCAATAGTGGGACATGATTTGGATAATTTGTCTCTTTGATCAGGGGATGCTTCTTATCACGGCTGAAATAGATAGGTAATTTCCTGTGTTCTGCGTTTCCTTCCCTCGACACGGGGACCAGAGCTGGAATCTAGAAATACCCTTATCTAGGCTACTGAACTTCGGAGCGGAACTTTTGCGTTAGAAATAGTCCCTAAACATGATAAAGTTCTTTTCAGTCTTTGCTATTTGAGTTTCAAATTGCCATTAATCAGAATTCGACAAAGTTACCTGAGCTCTTAGTTTAGATGATTG